>JAIUZE010005552.1:0-72844 GCA_022085475.1 Heliosperma pusillum
TTATTGTCAATTCAACGTTATTCACAATTCACCGATTTAGTTCACTTATAGGGAATTAATGACTAAATTGACAAGATCTCTCACATATTTAAAAAATTAAGATTAGCCTTACTAATTAGTAACACCTATGAATCCCGTGTTCATTAGGGCTACCACGCTCGTGGGTCCCTTTTTACCTCGGGAAAGTAGGGTGATACGATCACAAGCCAAAATTGGATTAGACTCAATAAAGATAAGCGTTATCTTGGGACTAGGAGATGGATTTAGTTGAAATCCGTCAACCAAGAATTCTAAGGATAGAAGTAGTCAAGTAATGACTTACCATTTTTAGATAAGGGTAGCATACGATGACTATTTTTATTTTTTAAAGATGGGTCTTGGAATCATTTATATAATTTAGTGAGGGGTCATTATATAAATGCTAAACTTGTTAAAATGTTTTTCAAGTAAATTATTATAACAATGAATGTTTATATATTTCTTTTTGTTGTAGTAACCATATTCGCACAATGTCAACATCATGGAATACCGCAACCTTGGGTAAGGACTCATGGTTCAGGTCCGTCATGGACAAATGTGTCCTACAATATGACGGTAGTAACTTTGTTGAATGGGAATCAACGATCAAGAGCGCCGCGATATCCGATAACGTGCTTCGCTACTTGATCGAAGCCCCTCCCCCCGAACCCGGGTCAAGGTCGACCGCGGCGGTTCGGGCCGAATATGACATTTATTTGAAGGTTGCCAATGACGTCAACAATGTCTTGATTTGGTCCATCTCACCCAAACTCAAACTTCAATTGCTATCCCTCAATGCATATGAGATATTCACGAGGATAATATCAATGTTTTCGCAAGCCCCTAAAATTCTCCAATATGAGGCGGCTACAAAATTCTTTGAGACTAAGCTCCAAAAGGGCCAAAAAGTTGGCCTACACGTGCTCAAAATGGTTGAGCACGCCGACACCTTAAAGCGTCTAGGGTGCAAGATACCGAGGGAGCTAGTGGTGGGTAGAATCCTTCATTCACTCACACCAAAGTTCACCAACTTTAGGGTGAACTACAACATGAATGACATGGAAAAGAGTTTCCATGAACTCCATGCACTCCTCACCCAAGCGGAGAGGGACATGGAGGCTAGTGGGAGTGAACCCAAGGATGTTCTTTTAATGAGATTGAAGAACATGAACCTTGGTGTGAAGAAGGACAAAGGAAAGGGTAAGACTCTTTTCAAGAAAGTTGGCAAGGGAAAGAGGAAGGTCTTTATGAAGCCCAAGCCCAAAGTCAATAAACACGCGGACGCGGATTGCTATTATTGTAATGGCAAAGGGCATTGGAAAAGCAATTGCCCCAAATACTTGAAAGACAAGGACGGTTGTGTTACAACGTCATGTAAAATTCTTTCATCATTCTATATGATAGATATTAACTTTGCTAGTACATATTCTTGGGTATTTTATACCGGTTGTGGTTCTCACCTTTGTAATCATGTATAGGGTGATGTAGTGAAAATAGTTGTGAAGTAGGGATGTCGATCTCAGGGACGGTTGTTGCTTAGAAATGATCTAAAGTCTACTAAAGTCTCTTGCAAGTCACAAGTAATTATGGGTTTTGGGTTTGTTGACTAAACTAAGGTAACAACAATTAAAAACAATTAAAAACGACAAAAGAAGTCTAGGACTAGAAAGATTGGATTTTTATCAAATAAGGGGGAAAACTAGGGTGAGTGGGTTCCTATGGGTAGTAAAGTCGAGTGAAAGGGTCGGGTCTAATAGTTGAAAAGTCATCTAATCTAGGAAGGTGAATTGAGGCTTTCGTTCTTACAATTCCTCCTCAAACCGACTCTAACTAGCTATCGCGTCATTAGATACGGCTCGCCAAACTAGCGGTTCTACGAAAAACCACGACTTTCGATCTTATGGTATTCGAAACAAACGAAAGAATCATGCACTAGAGTAGGCATTTCATCAAATAAGTTATAAGCATAGCATGGAGATAAGACAATAATCAACTATTAAGCCCAACAAGAACACATCAACTCCTACTAGTACCCATAATCCCCCACATAGCCCTAGCAAGGTTTCTCCTCACTCATATGTAGAGAAAATTCAACACTAATTGAGGATTGCAAAATGAAATCAACAACAATAAACATTTTTCTAATTAACAATAAGTAAATGACAAGAAATGAAATGAAAACTTAATTAAAGGCAAGATTAAGTAGAGGAATTATACCAACTTGGAGAAAGATTAAAACTTTGATATAAATACCCAGATTTCGTCACAAATCTTTGCATATAACTCAAGTTCATACACTAAACCAAGTCGAAATCACTAATTAACCGACTAATTTGCTTAATTAAGAAAGATTAATACAAGATTAAATACTAATTATATGAAAGTTTCAGATCTAGGGTTTCGTGCCCTTTAATTACATAAGAGGGTCTATATATAGGTTTACAAAATGAAGGAAAAATGGGCCTCGAGAAGCTTCATGGACTGACAAAGTCACGACCGTGAAATGGGTTTCACGGTCGTGAAAGACGTCTCACGACCGTGAAACTCCATTTCACGGTCGGGAAGGAGTTGGCAGAGCAAGGTCATGTTTCACTGATAAGTCACGACCGTGAAGTTCATTTCACGACCGTGACATAGGTTTCACGACCGTGAAATGGGGTTTCACGGTCGTGAGATCAAACCCACGATTTTCTTCCTTTTTGGCGAAGCATCTCACGACCGTGAGATGCATTTCACGACCGTGAGATGCTCATCCTCCTTCTTCCTTCGCTTGACTTTGTTGTTTCCTTCTCGGTTTCGCTTGCCTTGACTCGGGAGGGCTTTGGCGCGTTGAGTAGGGCCCCCAAGGGTATGTGGGGCCCCCAAGGTGTGCCGTGGGTCCTCCGAATGATTCACCTTCTTCTTTGTTGATCAAAAGTAGGTAGAAATCGCCCCAATTGACGGTTTACCTACAAAAGCACGATAAAAGCGAGAAATATGTTAGAGGAAGGTAAAACACGTAGAAACGCTCCTAGGGAGCGTTAAAGGAAAACAAAACGAGATGAAAAGGGGTGAAAATGTGGGGTGAAATGACACTATATCAAATCTCCCCAAACCAAACCCTTACTCGTCCCGAGTAAGGATGAACAATAGTCAAGACCCTTAATTAACTACGCTAAACCTAACCGATACAAGGCAATTAGCGGGCCTTGCTCCGTTCCTTCAACTCACAACAAGGTATCCATGAGGTAGGACACCTTCTTGCAAGGCAAGTGGGGTCTTGCCAAAACTTCGATGCATTCTAGGCAATAAAGCACACAAAACAAATGAGAATGCATCAACAAAAGCAAATGGCAACATGCCTCATCCATGCGCCGGGATTCATCTAAAATGGAAAAATCTCAAGCATGAAAATTCCTATGTAATTACTAGTTTTACAAAGAACTAGGCCTAGAAAGATAGAAATAAATCACCTCTTTATTGTGTAAAGTTAGTATATTCGTTCACGTTTACTAGAAAACTTTGTCAAGGGTGGTAAAGGCGGGATGGAAAGTGAGGGCCCCAAGGTGTTAGAAGACATTGTAGGATCGGAATTCCGCCTCTCACCTAAGTGAAAGGAAGGGTCGTCCCCTCTTAGCCATGCAACGTAGGAGTAATCATCAAAAATGTAAGGAAACGAGATGTTTGAGTTCTTATTTTGTTTCTTTTTCTTTTCTTTTTCTTTCTTTTTGTTTTTGATTTTTTTTTTGGTGCTCGATTTGGGTGCCTTTTGAGAGCAAGGTGGCCTAGCAAAAGGTGTGCGGCGGAGACCAACAATAGGCAAATCCTCGCCGTAGCGACATCGAGAGCGACCCCATATGTATTGAGGGTACTCTAGAAGAGCCTAGAAGTCTCCATATGCACTCCCTAAGCTAGGACCAAGGCAAAAAATGTGCAAAATTTCAAGCTTTTCTTTTTTTATTATGTTTGAACTCAATTTTTGGACTTTTGATGGAAAAATTTCCTTTTGTCAAATGTAGTGAAATGTGATGATTGAACAATTACATGGCCTCAAGAGTCACCTAGGAAAGCGTTCACCAAGGAATTTTCACACCATGGGGATGGTCAAGATGATAAATGCAAGCCCTTGACTAGGCTCTAGGAAACGGTGCAAAAATTATACTAAAAATACACATTAGAAGGTGTTTCAAAATCTATTTTAATAGGCAAAGTGCTAAGCAAAAAGAGCATCTACAAGGGTCTATTCAAGCTTGATCAGTTTCCAAATTAGGCATTCCACAAAGTTTTCCTAAATGCAACTACATGCCATGATCTAAAATTAAGCAACAAATATACAAACTAATGCAAATGCTCTAGTGAACTACGTGACAATTAATCTAATGAAACCCCCTAACAGCACATAAGTCACACAACCGCCAGTTCATCAAAATCAACATCGCAATCATCAACCATTCCTCCAAACTCCTCATGTGATAAGGAGTAAAGAAAGAAAGAAGGGGAAGAAATAAGAACGATCATACCATGGCGGTCTTCTTAATCCCTTCTATAAGTCTCTTGAGCGATGTGTAGCGGACCTATGTATGGAGGTTAGAAGAAAAAGCGATGCAAATGTATACAAAGTAAGATATAAACAAGCTAATTTTTAGGATTTTTCAAAATTTTCAATTTTTTGGATTTTTTTTAAATGGTTTAAATGCAAAAAATAAAAAATAAAAACTATGAGAATAGTTTCCTATCCCCCACATTGGAACAAACATTGTCCTCAATGTATGAAATAGGATTATTGAAAGCAAAATGAATACATGTTTTTGGATTTTTGAATATTTTCTAAAAGGAAAGAACATGTTTTTGGATTTTTTTATATTTTGAAGAAATAAAAACTTGTTTTTGGGATTTTTGATTTTTTTGATGAATATTCACAAAATGAACAATATATACAAGATGGTTAGTTATGCAAATGAACTAATCTATATGAAATGCATGAACTAAATAAAAATCCTAAAACTAAATGCAAAATGATATAATACAAGTGCATGATCTAAGTAAATGCAACTAAACTATATGCTAATCTAGAGTCCCGTTGTGGTGGTAAGGTGCATAAATGCAAGCCCCTCATGGGGGTACCTCCCACAAGAAAGTCTAGTGTGCCATATCGGAGTCTCATCGTGGCGGTAAAATGCATAAATGCACGCCCCTCATGGGGGTACCAACCACGGGAAAGTCTAAAAATGACACCTAACTACGTGATGCATGAACTAAGCTAAATGCAAGGTTGTTTGTCAATTTGGATTTTTCATGGGGAGCAAAATAATGGTGTCCGATGGGATGGACACCCGCCTCCAATGTTGCCGAGGCCAACCAAAAAAAACACACAAATTACAAGTTAGAGAAACAAATTATATCAAATCAAAGAGAGGAGAGGAGACACACACTAGAGGGGAGGGGGAAGATGCTAAACAAGCCACCTAGACACCACTCCGACTCTTCCAATTATCAAACAAAAACAAAAAACCTCTCAAAAGGTCTCCATCACATCCTCCTCCTCATCATCATCCTCATCATCATCCTCATCATCATCATCTCCACCACCACCACCACCACCCTCTTCCCTATTCCCTTGGTCGCCCCCGGTCTCCATGCCCCATCCCCGGTTTCCTTGGTTGGGAAACAAAAAATTGGGTTGAGCCCAGCTTGGCATCAAACCGTTAGGGTCAATGTACCCTTGGTTGGCCAGCAAAAAGTAGTTAGGGTAGGAGGCATAATAGTTGTTGACCCGGTCTTCATGCATGTTCAGATGCATGTTTTGCATCAGACCGGTTAAGTAGTCGCCCTGGGGGGAGAAGGTCGGGTCGGGGTAAGTATACCCCTGGTAGTCAAAGGGGTAGGGGGGGATGGTCACGTAACTGGGTGGGGGGTAGGGAAACTGCATATGCGGTAGGGGGAAAGGGGGAACAGGCGCTGCTACCTGGGGTGCACTCTGACTCGGTCTAGAAGTGGCTCGGGGTCGAGGCTGGGAAGACTATCCCTCCTCCCTAGCACCACTGGAAGCGGCCCTACCACCTGCCGCCGTCACTGGCAGCAGGTAGCTGGATCGCCTCTCCATAGTGTTGTCCCTAGGGGAAAAGGGTGGGAGTCTATGACAAGGAAGGTAAAAAGGGGTTGCACCCTTAATCACCCAAAGAAAACCCTTATCCCGGTCAAGCCTAATCCAATTCGAGTAGATTAGGGAATTCTCGTCAAGAAGGGTCCCCCCCCCCCCCGTCAAAGCCACGTACCTCCCGTCACTGTTAAAATTTGGGTCAAAGTGTTTTGCCAAAAAAGTAACCAAACCCCCCATGGTCACCGTCTGCCTACGGGCTATGGTGTTCCTACCCAACTTCCTCCACCTCCTATAGATTTCATTCATTAAGGGGAAGGTGAAGGCAACCCTATGTCCTTGCACATTTAAGTGCGACTCTAGAAGGGTCAAGTCTAGCTGGGTGAGGTAGTTTGGCTCTTACCGCCCTAGGAAGGTGCCCGACACTAACCTATGCCAAAAACGAGGCACAAGGTGGTGAATTAGGAGGGCCGAATTCCTTTGGAAATCGACCAAAGTCCTACCGGTCAAAGCCATCCAAAGAGGGCTCAAATCATAGCCCTTTGGCTCTACAGTATCCCTCCTAGGGGAAAATCTAACCTCAGAATAGCAGCAAATTCAACCATTGGGACAACATGTGAGGTATTAGCAAGACGGAAACTGAAACACGGTACTTTCTCAGCATTTACCAAGCTATTTAGACTACTTAGAAATTCTAGCGTGAGACTCCGGTAGGAGAGCTCATGCATGGAATAAAGAGTAGTCATACCTGAGACCGCGAAAAAATTTCGCAGGGCTTCCGTCAGGCCAAGACGACGTATGATGTCGTGGCATAGAAAAACAGTGGGTTCCATCTCTAACCCCTGAATGGCAGCGAAGGCTTGTCTTTGAGCCTCCGTCTCAAAGACGACTTCCGGAAAACCCGGAAGTTGCTCAATCTCTAAGTCTTCGTTAGCGTCCGGGTTGTTGGACCCGCTGCCTCTCCGTCTCTTTGGTGCTCTTGCCGCTGCCGCTTTCCCTTTACCTTGTCCCGCCATTGTTATCAAGCTTTTTCCCAAAAAAAAATTTCTCAAGGAAGCTTCTAAAACGATTAAGAACACTAGAATAACCTTCAAATAGCCCCAAAACAACTTTCTATTGGAGTAGAAAGCAAAAAAACTAACCCAAAAAGTAGATCTTAATTTCGGATTTTTGAAAACCTAAGGTTAAAAATCGAATTTTTTGGGTTTTTTTGGTGTTTGGAAGACAAAAAATGGTTGTCAATGTGTTATTAATTGAAGAAAGAAGCTTTTTGTGACAATTTGGGAGAGATTTGAGTGAGTTTGGTGAGGATTTGAGGGAGATTTGGAGTGTTTTTAGTGAGATGAGTGTTTGTGTGTTTGTGGTTGTGTTGTTGTGTGTTTGGAGTGAGAAGATGAGGGAATGAAAAGAAAGAAGATAAGGAAAGAAAAGAAATCTCGGTCCAAGTCGTTTCACGACCGTGAAATGGTGCTCACGACCGTGAAGTGCCATTTCACGACCGTGAGATTTCTGTCACGACCGTGACTTGTTGATGAACTGCTACTGCATTGTTTTTCACAGTTTCACGACCGTGAGATTTCTGTCACGACCGTGAGACCTAGAACTCGTGATTTCCTTGCTTTTCTTGAACTTTCACGGGCGTGAAACCAATTTTACGAGTGTGACTCGTCTTTTTCGACCCTTTTTCTTCAAAATCTTCACCCTTAGCTCGATTTCGCGCTCCTTCTTTAGCATTCCGCTATGTTTCGTTCATTTCAACTTTCAAAAACAATCACAAACACATTAAATCCCTCCCTCACACTCTCTTTGACAAAAATTACACTAAAAATGTACAAAATTAACTAAGTAACGGGAAATTGATTTAATTAACGATTCAATTAGCCAAACGAAATTCGACCTTATTATCGTCAATTTAATTAATTTCCATGCAAACTAATATCTATCGAACACTAGTCAAGTGAGTTAGAATTATTTACAAATTTGTGATTCTTAGGGGACTTCACAAAACCCGTTCTTGTTCAAAAATTAATGAGGAGTAGTCGGCTTGAGGTACAAAGCCTCGACTACTCCTACGAGAGAACCTTCCTTATAAAGCTTGATTCGTTGCCCGTTCACTTTGAATTTTTGACCATCTTTGCTTGCCAACTCAAAGTCCCCATATTTCCCTACCTCGGTGATCAAGAATGGTCCCGACCACCGGGATTTGAGCTTCCCGGAAAATAGCTTGTACCTTGAGTTGAATAGAAGGACCTTGTCTCCACATTGGAGATCCCTTTTGAGGATCTTCTTGTCATGAATGAGTTTGGTCTTTTCCTTGTAAGATTGGGCATTTTCATAAGATTTGAGCCGGAACTCCTCAAGCTCTTGTAATTGGAGTAATCTCTTGTCACCGCTCAATTTCGCATCGAGATTTAGTTCTTTGATCGCCCAATATGCCTTGTATTCGAGCTCTATGGGCAAGTGGCAAGACTTGCCATACACCAACTTATAAGGCGACATTCCAATAGGAGTTTTGAATGCCGTCCTATATGCCCATAATGTGTCATCGAGCTTTGAACTCCAATCTTTGCGGTGCTTTGAGACCACTTTTTCAAGGATAGATTTGATTTCTTTGTTGGAGATTTCGACTTGCCCACTTGTTTGGGGATGATACCCCAAACCGGTACGATGATGAACACCATATTTAAGAAGTAGTGAGTCAAGTCGTTTTTCATGAAAGTGCTTTCCTCCATCACTTATTAGAGCTCTAGGTACTCCAAACCGGGGAAAAATGATCTTCTTTAAGAAATTGATGACAACTTTGGCATCGTTGGTAGGGGAAGCCACCGCTTCCACCCATTTGGACACGTAGTCTACGGCCACAAGAATGTACCTATTCCCTCTTGAAGAAATAAAGGGGCCTTGATAATCTATTCCCCACACATCAAACACTTCCACTTCAAGAATCCCCCTTTGGGGCATCTCATTCCTCCAAGAAATGTTGCCGGTGCGTTGACAAGCATCGCAACTTTGGACAAAGTGCTTGACATCATGGAACATAGAGGGCCAAAAGAACCCGGATTGAAGTATTTTAGCAACGGTTTTGTTTGCCCCATGGTGCCCTCCATAAGGAGAGGAGTGGCATCCTTTCATGATTTCATCATACTCCCATTGTGGAACACATCTTCTATACATCCCATCGCCACACTCCTTGAACAACAAAGGATCATCCCAAAAGTATCTCTTGGCTTCAAATAAAAATCTCTTCTTTTGATTGTGGTTGATGCCCGGTGGAAGAACACCACCCACAATATAGTTGGCAAAATCCGCAAACCAAGGTGCTTGATTTTGGATTGTTTCATGAATTGCAAAGAGAAAATCATCCGGGAATGAATCATTGATAGGCATGTCATCCTTACTTCCATCATAGCTTAGCCGGGACAAGTGGTCCGCCACCGCATTTTCCGCACCCTTCTTATCTCTTATCTCCAAATCGAATTCTTGTAAGAGAAGGATCCATCTAATGAGGCGGGGCTTAGCTTCTTTCTTGGCAAGTAGATATTTGAGTGCGGCATGGTCCGTATACACAATGACTTTGGAGCCAATCAAGTACGAACGGAACTTATCAAGAGCAAAAACAATGGCAAGAAGCTCTTTTTCCGTCGTTGCATAGTTGACTTGTGCCTCATCAAGGGTCTTGCTAGAATAGTAAATGGCATGCAAAGCTTTATCCTTCCGTTGGCCAAGAACCGCGCCAACGGCATAATCGCTTGCGTCGCACATCACCTCAAATGGCAATTCCCAATCCGGGGATTGCATGACCGGAGCCGAAATAAGAGCTTCCTTGATCCTATCAAATGCCTCAACACACTCATTAGTAAAATGGAAAGGGGTATCCTTGAGGAGAAGTTGTGTAAGTGGTTTAGCAATTTTGGAGAAGTCCTTGATGAACCGGCGATAAAAGCCGGCATGACCAAGGAAGCTTCTCACCCCTTTGAGATTTGAAGGTGGGGGTAATTGCTCAATCACTTCCACCTTTGCTCTATCAACTTGGATACCCTTTTCCGAAATAAGATGACCGAGAACCACCCCTTCATTAACCATGAAGTGGCACTTCTCCCAATTCAAAACAAGACTAACTTCTTCACATTTTTGCAACACCAAGGACAAATTATGCAAGCACAAATCAAAATCTTTCCCATATACACTAAAATCATCCATAAAAACTTCCATGATAGATTCAATGTAATCGGAAAAAATGCTCATCATGCATCGTTGAAATGTAGCCGGGGCATTGCAAAGACCGAAAGGCATTCTCCTATAGGCAAAAGTGCCATAAGGGCATGTGAATGTGGTCTTAGATTGGTCAATCGGGTCAATTGGGATTTGGAAGAATCCCGAATATCCATCTAAATAGCAAAAATACTTGTTTGAGGCAAGTCTCTCTAAGAGTTGGTCAATGAAGGGAAGGGGGAAATGATCCTTTCTTGTTGAGGCATTCAACCTCCTATAATCTATGCACATTCTCCACCCCGTCACTAACCTAGTTGGCACTAGTTCATCTTTATCATTCTTCACTACCGTGGTGCCACCTTTCTTTGGCACCACTTGCACGGGGCTAACCCAATCGGAGTAAGAGATTGGGTAGATGATCCCGGCATCTAGTAGCTTCATGACTTCACCTTTGACAACCTCTTGCAAGGTGGGGTTTAATCTTCTTTGGGGTTGCCTTCTTGGCTCATGGTCATCTTGCATATGAATTCTATGCATACACAATTCGGGGCTAACCCCCTTCAAATCATCCAAGCTATAGCCTATAGCTTTCTCATGTTTTCTCAACACACACAACAATGCATTCAATTGATCATCATCAAGGCTAGCATTTACAATTACCGGTTTGCACTTCGACTCATCAAGATAAGCATATACTAAGTTAGAAGGAAGGGGTTTAAGAGAAGGAGCTTGTACCTCTACCGCAATGTCTACCGCACAAGAAGTTTGGATGATAGACTCAAGTCTTAAGAGTTGTTCTTCATCAAGCTCTTCTCCCTCCAAAGTTGCTTCAAGCAAGTCGAACTCAAACCCATGTAGCTCCTCCATGATATCCCTTGGCTCTAAAGTCAATATAGCCTCCAAAGGGTCCCTCATATAGAAGCTAGGTGTAACTTCTTCAACGAAGGCATCAATAATGTCAATGAAATAGCATGCTTCTCCAAGATTGGGAGCTTTCATGGCATTTTGCAAATTGAAAGTGATTTGTTCATCCCCCACCTCAAGAGTAAGCCTCCCGTGTTTCACATCAATTACCGCTCCGGCGGTGTGCAAGAATGGCCTCCCGAGAATAATGGGGATTTGAGAATCCTCCGCCATATCAAGAACAATAAAGTCCACCGGGATGAAAAATTTCCCAATTCGAACCGGGACATCCTCCAACACACCCAAAGGTTGCTTTGTAGATCGGTCCGCCATTTGAAGTGTAATGTTTGTGCATTTGAGCTCTCCCATGCCAAGTTTTTCACATATGGAGTATGGCATCACACTCACACTAGCTCCCAAATCACACAAGGCCTTGTCAATGGTAATGTTGCCTATGGTGCATGGGATGGAGAAACTACCCGGATCCTTCAATTTTGGAGGGGTTGGGTTTTGTAGAAATGCACTACATTCACCGGTGAATGCCACGGTTTCAACTCCACTCAATGACTTCTTCCTTGTAAGAATGTCCTTCATAAATTTTGCATAGGCGGGGATTTGAGTGATGAGGTCGGTGAAAGGAATGGAGACCTCCAAGTTCTTGACAATTTCCATGAACTTGCCTAGTTGCTTATCAAGTTTTGTTTTGGCTTGTCTAGAAGGAAAAGGTAGCCTTATCACAATAGGCTCCTCAACCTTCTTGTTTGTTGTTATCACATCATCATTCTTTTCAACGACAACTTGCTCACTTGAAGAGCACTCTTCCTCCTTATCATCCAATTCAACAACCTCAATTTCAATTGGCCCATCATCTTCCACTTTGTCTCCCTCTCCATTATCATCTTCAATTGGCATTCTTGGCCCCTCATAACTCTTTCCACACCTCAAATGTATGGCATTGGCGGTTTCATTTCTAGGTGGGTTACCTTGAGGAGGTAATTGACCCTTTCCCCTAGAGGAACTCCCCGAGGCTATTTGAGTCACTTGAGTTTCAAGCATTTTATTGTGGGCAAGGATGTTATTGATGATAATATCTTTGGCTTGGTTATCTTTTTGCAATTGGAGAATCGCTTTGTGAATGTCCAAGTTTGGATCCCCAACTTGTGGTTGCATGGGAGGTTGATTTTGTGGTGGTGGGTTGTATTGATTTTGGTTGTATTGTGGTTGATTGTAGGAAGGTTGGTTTTGATTGTATTGTTGTCTTTGAAATTTTGTTGATTGTTTCTCATGGGTGGGGCAACATATGGTTGTGGTTGAGGGTTTTGAACATTTTGGCTTTTGTATGAGAGATTTGGGTGGTTCTTTGTGTTCTCATTGTAGAAGTTGGAGTAAGGGGTTCCTTGCCTATAAGATTGAAAGGCATTTACTTGTTCCACGGATCCTCTACATTCTTGAGGATCATGACCAAATGTTCCACAACATTCACAAACCCCTTGAGGTAAGCTTGGTGCCATCACCATAGCATTCACTTGTTGCATAGGAGGTTGAGTTAATGAACTTTGAGCTTGTTGGAATAGAGCCGTTTGTTGGTCCATTTTGAGGTTCATTGCTTCCATATAAGAGCTAAGTTGAGCTCCAAAATCGGCTCCCATTTGGGTAACGGAGCTCACTTCATGTCTTCCCCTAGGAGCTTGCCTTGGCCTACTAAATTGTGAGTTATGGGCCGCCATCTCCTCTATTCTTGCCCAAGTTTGAGCATCATCTACTTCCGTGAACCTTCCATTTGATCCCATGTTCAAAATTCCTCTAGCATATTCATAAAGTTCATTCCAAAATTGTTGCACCAAGAACCACTCACTCAAACCATGGTGAGGGCAAGAACGAATAATCTCCTTGAATCGGTCCCAAGCTTCTTAGAGTGACTCTTGATCCCTTTGCTTGAACCCGGTTATCTTAGCTCTCAACATATTTGTCTTTTCCGGTGGATAGAACTTTTGATAAAAAGCTAGAGCTAGCTTCTTCCATGAGTCAATACCTAGAGCGACCTTGTCAAGACTCTTCAACCATCGTTTTGCCGCTCCAATAAGAGAGAAAGGAAACAAGACCCATCGGATTTGGTCTTGAGTCACTCCCGTTTGAGAAACGGCATCACAATAATCACAAAAAGTCTCCATGTGTAGATGAGGGTCTTCACTTGGCATACCTCCAAATTGGTTTCTCTCTACCAATTGGATAAAAGCGGTTTTAGCAATGAAATTTCCGGTGAGATTTTGTGGTACGGGGGTGGTGTTTGGAAGAGTATCCTCCGTGGGAATGGAGTGAGATGAGAATTTAGGCATTGTTAGAAGAGTGGGTGGTTGGATGTCTTGTGGGATGGTTGGTGGGATTCCAAAAGGATTCACAAATTCCGCAATCGGCACAATATCCTCCCAATTCTCTACACTTGGATGCTCAATATCTATCTCGTTACTTTCCCGAATTTCCCTTTCTTCAATTGAAGGTAAAAGCTCCTCCGTTGTGATAATCGGGTTTGAAGAAGAGCCTCTACTTGCGGTTTTGAAGACTTTGCGAAGTCTCCTAAAGGTCCTTTCGATCTCGGGATCGATTGGAGGTTGATTCTTTGGGGGAGCTCGCCTGGGCATACAAGAAAACTAAATGTAAACGGTGAGAATGCCTTGAGAAACTAGGTTTCTCAAGACAAGAGGCAAAAAAACTAAAGCAAACTAAAAACAATCAAATTAAACATACACCGTCCCCGGCAACGGCGCCATTTTGATGTAGTGAAAATAGTTGTGAAGTAGGGATGTCGATCTCAGGGACGGTTGTTGCTAAGAAATGATCTAAAGTCTACTAAAGTCTCTTGCAAGTCACAAGTAATTATGGGTTTTGGGTTTGTTGACTAAACTAAGGTAACAACAATTAAAAACAATTAAAAACGACAAAAGAAGTCTAGGACTAGAAAGATTGGATTTTTATCAAATAAGGGGGAAAACTAGGGTGAGTGGGTTCCTATGGGTAGTAAAGTCGAGTGAAAGGGTCGGGTCTAATAGTTGAAAAGTCATCTAATCTAGGAAGGTGAATTGAGGCTTTCGTTCTTACAATTCCTCCTCAAACCGACTCTAACTAGCTATCGCGTCATTAGATACGGCTCGCCAAACTAGCGGTTCTACGAAAAACCACGACTTTCGATCTTATGGTATTCGAAACAAACGAAAGAATCATGCACTAGAGTAGGCATTTCATCAAACGAGTTATAAGCATAGCATGGAGATAAGACAATAATCAACTATTAAGCCCAACAAGAACACATCAACTCCTACTAGTACCCATAATCCCCCACATAGCCCTAGCAAGGTTTCTACTCACTCATATGTAGAGAAAATTCAACACTAATTGAGGATTGCAAAATGAAATCAACAACAATAAACATTTTTCTAATTAACAATAAGTAAATGACAAGAAATGAAATGAAAACTTAATTAAAGGCAAGATTAAGTAGAGGAATTATACCAACTTGGAGAAAGATTAGAACTTTGATATAAATACCCAGATTTCGTCACAAATCTTTGCATATAACTCAAGTTCATACACTAAACCAAGTCGAAATCACTAATTAACCGACTAATTTGCTTAATTAAGAAAGATTAATACAAGATTAAATACTAATTATATGAAAGTTTCAGATCTAGGGTTTCGTGCCCTTTAATTACATAAGAGGGTCTATATATAGGTTTACAAAATGAAGGAAAGATGGGCCTCGAGAAGCTTCATGGACTGACAAAGTCACGACCGTGAAATGGGTTTCACGGTCGTGAAAGACGTCTCACGACCGTGAAACTTCATTTCACGGTCGTGAAAGAGTTGGCAGAGCAAGGTCATGTTTCACTGATAAGTCACGACCGTGAAGTTCATTTCACGACCGTGACATAGGTTTCACGACCGTGAAATGGGGTTTCACGGTCGTGAGATCAAACCCACGATTTTCTTCCTTTTTGGCAAAGCATCTCACGACTGTGAGATGCATTTCACGACCGTGAGATGCTCATTCTCCTTCTTCCTTCGCTTGACTTTGTTGTTTCCTTCTCGGTTTCGCTTGCCTTGACTCGGGAGGGCTTTGGCGCGTCGAGTAGGGCCCCCAAGGGTATGTGGGGCCCCCAAGGTGTGCCGTGGGTCCTCCGAATGATTCACCTTCTTCTTTGTTGATCAAAAGTAGGTAGAAATCGCCCCAATTGACGGTTTACCTACAAAAGCACGATAAAAGCGAGAAATATGCTAGAAGAAGGTAAAACACGTAGAAACGCTCCTAGGGAGCGTTAAAGGCAAACAAAACGAGATGAAAAGGGGTGAAAATGTGGGGTGAAATGACACTATATCATAGGGGCTGAAGGACGCGCGAGCACTAGCCAAGGGTGACGTGGACTTGCGCATGGGAAATGGAGCTAAGGTAGCCGTTCTTTCCTTGGGCACCTACGTTCTTCTTTTGCCTAATGGTTTAGAGTTGTATTTAAATAATTGCTATTACGTACCAATTCTTACCAAGAACATTATCTCCATTTCCGTGTTAAACATGGAAGGTTTTTCTTTTTGTATTAAGACAATCGTTGTCCTTTTTCGTTTAATGAAATGATATAAGGCGAGGACATTTCTATTGGAGGTATTTATGTTCTAGATATTACAAAAGAGGTCTATGATGTAGAAAACAAGAGGCTTAAAATGGGTGAACCTAATCAATCATACCTTTGGCATTATCGTTTAGGGCACATAAACGAACGACGCATAAAGAGACTTGTTTCATCTAAAGTACTCAAACCATTCGATTACGAATCTTATGGTGTATGCGAATCTTGTCTTCTAGGCAAGATGACTCGTGCTCCTTTTACGGGAAAAAGGACACGAGCAAGTGAAGTATTAGGCCTTATACATACGGATGTATGCGGCCCAATGACTATCCAAGCTAGAGGTGGTTATCACTACTTCATTACTTTTACCGACGACTTGAGTAGATATGGATATGTCTACTTGATGAGGCACAAGAGTGATGCTTTTGAAAAATTCAAAGAATTTCAACATGAAGTAGAAAACCAATTGAATAAAAAGATTAAAGCCCTACGATCTGATCGTGGTGGTGAATACTTGAACAATGAATTTGATTCACGCCTAAAAGATTGTGGTAAAGTATCACAATGGACTCCTCCTGGCACACCTCAATTAAATGGTGTGTCCGAAAGGAGAAATCGAACTTTATTAGATATGGTTCGATCTATGATGAGTCTAATAGAGCTTCCTGATTATTTTTGGGGTTTCGCTATCTTATCTGCAATATTCTCACTAAATCGAAGCCCGACTAAAGCGGCAAACAAGACTCCATATGAGATATGGACAGGGAAAGTCCCTTATTTGTCGTTCATGAGAATTTGGGGATGCGAGGCATTTGTTAAGAATAAGTCTAACGATAAACTCGAACCCAAATCCAACAAATTTCTATTTGTAGGATATCCAAGGGAAACACGTGGTTATTACTTCTACAATAAACATGAGGACAAAGTGTTTGTGTCTCGTGATGCAGTCTTTTTAGAAAATGATTTTATTTCTAGAAGACAGAGTGGGTGAAAATTTGAACTTGATGAAGTCCAAGAGCCACAAACCGAAAAGGACGACGAGAAAATGTTCCCTCTTCGTCTGACACGGTCATAATTCCTTCGGAACCTAGGAGGTCAAGCAGAATTGGTCATCAACCTGATAGATACCTTGGTATTATAGAGGAAGGTGGTGACTATAATGTGTTACTTTTTGAAAGTAATGAACCTACTACCTACAAAGCATCCATTTCTAGTCCCGACTCAAAGCTATGGCTAGGAGCCATGCAATTCGAAATGGATTCTATGTACGACAATCAAGTATGGGACTTGGTTGATTTACCTAGGGAGGTAAGACCTCTTCAGTGTAAGTGGATCCATAAGATCAAAAGCGGTATAGATAAACATAATGATGTTTACAAAGATATATTGGTGGCAAAAGGTTTCACCAAAGTTCATGGTCTTCACTATGACGAAACCTTCGCCCCAGCCGCCATGCTTCGATCCATAAGGATTATCTTAGCGGTTCCCGCATTTCCTAATTATGAGATTTGGAAAATGGATGTCAAAAACGGCTTCTTGAATGAGATTCTAGAAGAGGAAGTGTATATGACACAACCTAAAGGTTTTGTGGATCCATCAAGCCCTAAGAAGGTATGAAAACTTAACAGATCCATCAATGGTCTTAAACAAGCATCCAGGAGTTGGAATCACCGTTTCGATCATGTAATTAAACAAAATGGTTTCACTCGAAGTGTCGAGGAACCATGTTTATACATGAAGTTTAATGGGAGTAAAGTAACTTTTCTAGTCCTGTATGTAGATGACATACTACTCATTGGGAATGATAAACCAATGCTCACTTCTGTGAAGGAGTGGCTAGGGATTCATTTCCAAATGAAAGACTTAGGAGAGGCACAACGCATCTTAGGTATCCGGATCTATAGGGATAGATCTAAAAGGATACCAGCATTAAGTCAAGAAACTTATATTGATAAAATTCTTGATCGGTTCAACATGAAAGACTCTAAGAGAGGCTTTCTTCCAATGGGTAGTGGGATCACTTTGAGCAAGTCATAATGTCCTACCAAACCCGAGGAGATTGAACGCATGAAATTGATCCCTTACGCATCCATTGTTGGATCAATCATGTATTCTATTATGTGCACTCGTCCCGATGTTTCATATTCTTTGAGCATGACAAGTCGTTACCAAGCAAATCCAGGTGAGAGTCACTGGATAGCCGTAAAGAACATCCTTAAGTACTTGAGAAGGACCAAGGATTCGTTCTTAGTGTTTGGATGTGAGACTGAGTTACGTGTAAAGGGTTACATAGACGCCAGTTTCCAGACAGATAGGGATGATATGAAATCCCAATCCGGCTATGTTTATATGATGAATGGAGGAGCTGTTTGCTGGAAGAGTTTCAAGCAAAGCGTTACAGCGGATTCTACAACAGAAGCAGAGTACCTTGCAGCGTCTGAAGCTGCAAAGGAAGCTGTGTGGATTCGGCAATTTCTGGAAGGATTAGCAGTAGCCCTACTGCTAAAGATCCTATCGCAATTTATTATGATAACAGTAGGGCTATTTTTCAAGAAAAAAAGCCCAAGTTTAGTAATAAGTCTAGACATGTACTTAGGAATTATCATGTAATAAGAGATTACGTGGGTAGAAAGGAAATTGATATTTGTAAGGTTGAGACAGATGACAACATTGCTGATCCTTTAACCAAGCCTTTATCAAAGGCTAAGCATGATGGTCATATCGTCACAATGGGATTGAGACGAGTACCAGAGTTCCTTTAGATTATGTAATATGTAATAATTGAATGTTGTATTAATTATTTCATATATGATCATTGCATTCATTGTTCGAGTTTTATTATAAACTCTTTATTTAGTTTGACTGAATTTAATACTTTGCTTATCCGAATAGATTGTAAGACAATGTTGGACCCTATTCAAGTGAATAGGACGAACTTAGTATTTTGTCCCTAGTCACTCAATGAGGTGACGTCTTGAAGTGACTAGATTGTAAGTCGATCGATCGTTGGTTCAGCACCATGGGGTCATGGAGATGACTGGTCGATTACATAGACAGACTATATGACACTCTGTCAGACAGTGACCTTTGTAGAGACCCTTAAATCAATTAATTGATGCCTGGTTGTGGCAGGGTCTTCTATCTTATTCCTATGAGTCGATTCTTTTGACTGGCGATCGTTTATCTGAGTCGGTGCAGTTTCCGATTGGTTTTGGTTGGTGTTCTCGATCGTGCCGTGAAAAGAGGTCGATGGACATCTTCTGGATCATGGTGGTCTGCATCATACAGAGTAGATGAATCAACAGGAATTGTCCAACCACGTTGGGTACAAACATCTTTAGGCCACTGGAGGAGTAGTTACTGTAAATGCGTGGCCACGCTCGGAAAGGGATCTATGGTAGATTTTCCGATCAGAGAGTTACTCTCCATATTGAGAAAACCACTCTAGATATAATCAATCGCAAGTGCGACCTGAAAGACACCTTGCGATGAGTGGGAGATATGATAAAGAGACAAGAGAATTGGTGACGCACACTTGTGTCAGACAAGTGGGAGATTGTTGGAGTAGCTGTCCTCCACAAGAGTGCGCCAGATAATAAATCTCATTAAGGAATATAACTGGGATATTTATTGACTATATATATGATTAGTCAGTTGAATAACATAAATCAATAACGGTTGGCTGACTAGAGTTTGACGTTATTGTCGTATGACGCCGGTGATCAACTGATCCCTTTCGGTCACACCTATAGGATGAAATCTAAATAGTAACTAATTATTTGTATAAGATACAGTTGATTAGTCCATTACATTTATTTGATATGTACGAGAGTTAATTGTTAGAAATTGAATTAAGAACTCAAATTCGATTAAGTTTATTTTTCAATTATGCAATACTTGACTATTAAATTTATATCTTATTTTAATATGATTAAATAAGATATAACTTAGAAATTAATCGTAAATTTACTAAATTAGTTGAGATTTGACATATATTTTGAGGTAGAGGTAATTAGTTAATTATATTTACAAGGAGTTGTAAAATAAATAAACTAAGTATTGTGGGACCCATTATATATTGATATAATGGTAGCATATCACTTAAATGTTAAGTACATATTATTTATTTATTTATGTCATATAAATGTTATATGATCAAATTAACACTTAATTATACAAGATAATTAAGCATATGATTAATAAATATTTGTAGGACAAATATCAAAAATCAAAATGGACCACAATCAGCCACATCTGGCATGTTGGAGTAGTAGTGGAAGCATGATGATTGTTGCTCTATTTTATGCTCAAATAATCCAATTTGAAGTGACAATACATCATGCTTATTCATCCTTACACACTACCAATTTGCATGTGAATTAAAATAAGCAAAATAAGAGCCTTGTGAGGCCTATATGGACCGGCCATAGTGCTTATAAAAGAGCACTATGGTTGTTCATTTTGTGTTGTTCATTCTTGCTTGTTTTATACATCTCACTAAAATCCTCTCATCTCTCTAAAACTCTCATATACTAATATTCACTAAGTATTACTAAGGTAGTAATATATACTAATATTAGTGTAACTTTTCTTATTATCTAGTTAGTAATAAGTTAAGTTTATTTGGTTCATCTTGGTGCAACTTAAAAGAGGTCTTCTACTTTGGAGATTGTTCTAGGATCATCCTTATTTATAGCTCAAGATCAATAAGAAGGAGTTCTTATTATGCCCATTTATTTCCATTTCAATGTGAGGAAATTTCTTCTTTTATATAAATGTCTTTATATTTGCATTCATGTTACATAGATCATTGAACACTAAATTAACAAGTAATTTAGTAACTAATTAGAGGAGTGTAATTAAGATCTATGGACTTTCATTGACATGGCATAAAGTACTCGAACGGTTCGAACTTCCCGCAAAAGTTGGTAGCGACTCCACAAATGCGTATTTCTACGCTTGTCCCTCGTTTCTCCATCTGTGGTTCCCCGTACACCACAGTTTGGAAATGATCGCGAATCCGTGTATCACAGTTTGGCAACTCCGCTGGGAATAAATACACTTACGTGTACCCAGGGTGAAACTTGAAGAAGGTTAGGCAATAGTATGTACGAGACACTTGTCGGTTTTCATTACTCGACCTTCCTAGGTCATTTTATTCAGCCTTCTTGGGCCTAACCCAACCCTTTCAACCAATCGTCCTGTTTTGACGGTCCAAATTCTTATATGGGTCTAAGGATGGATAACGATTGACGTCAACCATACCACGGTGTATACTCATGTTAGCACCAAGGGCTTTCACTACTCGAGGAAATAGAGTAGGAACCGGCCTTACTCATGTTTGGTGTGGACCTCTCCACAGACCTTGGGTTTGATTGCTTGGTGTGGCAACCCACCTTTAAGTCAAAACCCTTTTAAATGCACTTAGCATATCGTTATAATGCATGTTTAAATTTGTATAATCCTTACATGATCACCATTTTGTAAATAAAACCATGACGAGCTTTTTAAAATTAAAATCCTTTTTAAAAACTATAAAGCATTTTCAAAGGTGGCCTAAGGTAGCGCGAAATGAGTCGAAATTCTGTCCAAATGTCTAGTAAAATTTCATTTCTCCACTTTAAGTCAACACCCGTACAACCACACTACGATTTTCTAGGACAAACATTTCCAAAATTAGTCATTTTCAAAACTCACTTAAACACAGTGGCACACTCCCACTTCACAAGTCGAGTCTTTTCGAGTAAGTGTGCTAGAATGGTCGATCGTGTTTTGATTCGTCGTCGGTCTCTTGCTCAGTTTCCAAGATGTCAGGAGCTAGTCACGCCAGTGTTCACGGACCAAATGGTAATGATCAAATCCTAGCTGCGCTCCTCTGTCTTCAAGCAAGTTAAGACCAAGCCTATGCTCGCCTCAATGCTATTGAGGGTCGAATTGTTGCCGTGGAAACTAGGCTTCCTCCTCTAAATATTCCTGATAGTGTGCATGATGATTTTCCACCTTTTTGGGGGCAACCTGAAGCAAATCCTAAAACGGTTCCTACTGAAGCTGAAAAACGACCCCAATACTTGGAGAAGCAACTAATGTACCTTAAGGGGGACGACATTTATAGGGAGAACAATCGCAAGTATGTAACTGTGAACGCACAATTGCCAACCAACTTCAATATGACTGACATCCCAAAGTTCAAGGGACATGAGAACCCTTTGAATCACATTTAAATCAATAAGCGTATTCTAGAGATTCTTACCCAAAATGAGAAAGAAGGCTTCGCCGATTCCCTAAGTAAGCGAAGGAAAACTAGCACACAACTTGTTGAACGTCCAGATGAAGCTACCCTTGTAGTGAAATTCGAGGACAACCTGAGACCCATTTATGCAAACCATCTGAGGAACCAAAATATAAAGTCTTCCAAAGACTTGACTGTGCTGGGAACAAGAAATGAAGACGACATTCGAAAAGGCTCTTGTCATAAACGGTAGGTCGTGGGTATCAAGGCTCAATGAGTCATTCTTATGGCTCAGCTAACAAGAGTGATGAAGTCAACCTTGTTGAAACACCTAGGAAGAATAACCTCCAAAGAGAATTCACCAACATCGGTGATATATACTCCAATGCCTTGAAAAGGCTAACACAACAAGGCAAACTCCAACCCATAGGACCTACACCTGACCCTGAAAAGAAGGGTCGGTTCTGGGATGGAGAGCTTACTGCGAATATCATAGGGGCAAAAAACATGACACAGAGAAGTACTACAATTTGAAACATGACATTCAATATATGATTGAGGATGGTCGTCTACCCATCCCTCCTGAAAGCAAGCCTAACAACACTAAGAATCCTCTTGGAGTTCTAATGATTACAGATGAAGAATTCACCTTGGATTATTTACACCTCATCTCCCCGGTCGAAGATGAAATCCATATGTGAAGAAAAGATGTTCAAAGGAGAACCGGAAGACAACGAATTTGAGTCAGAGTCGGAGTCGGAGTCGGAGTCTGAGTCTGAGTCTAGCGAAGTTCCTAGAGTGTCTCCTCCTGTTGTCGCCCCCCATCCCTTTGTTTCTCCTAGCTTAGCATCTAATAATAACAGCAGTTTGGGGAATTTCCCAGCAGTTTTTCCTTTATCGCCTCTGACTACTGAACAGAGGGCCTCTTTGTTTCAGCTATTTTCAAAATTTAATATGAATAAATCAGATTCTGCTTACTCCTTGTGATTTTCTGAATGCAATTCTGTTTATGATGACAATGAGGATATTCCTGACCCAGACTCGATCGAATTACCGCCCCATATAATCAAAGAAATACTACAAGAGGGGGAAGGGGAACCAGTTATAGAAAACACTGAACCCATCAACGTAGGGACCGAAATAGAACCCCGAGAACTTAGGATAGGGACGACCCTAAATCCGACTGAGAGGGCCAGTTTGTAAACCTCCTACACGAGTTCAAAGATGTTTTTCGCTTGGTCTTACAAAGACATGCCAGGGATCGACAGGGATATCGCAGAGTACCAAATTCCGATCAAGCCAGGCTTCAAACCCGTAAAACAGAAGCTCCGTCAGATGAGGAATGAATGGGCCCTTAAGATCAAGGAAGAGGTCGATAAACGATTCACAACCGGATTCATTAAAGTTTCTGAATATACTGACTGGGTGGCTAACGTAGTCCTCGTACCCTAAAAGGATGGGCGAATCCGGCTTTGTGTTGATTTCAGAGACTTAAACAAAGCAAGTCCCAAAGATGACTTCCCTTTACCGCATATTGACATATTGGTAGATAATACAGCAGATCACGCATTGTTATCCTTTATGGATGAGTATGCCGGGTATAATCAGTTCAAAATAGCCAAATAAGACATGCATAAAACAGCTTTTGTCACTCCATGGGGCACGCACTGCTACACAGTTATACCATTTGGACTAATTAACGCCGGAGCAATATACCAACGTAACGCAACTACGTTATTACATGACATGATGCATAAAGAATTGGAGGTATATGTAAATGATATGATTGTCAAATCCAAAGACAGGAAGGGACACATCGACAATCTTTGCAAGTTCTTCCTCAGATTGCGCAAATACAACATGAGACTCAACCCTTAGAAATGTGCATTCAGAGTAACTTCAGGCAAACTCTTAGGACATGTCGTCAGCCGGGGGGAATAGAAATTGTTCCTTCCAAGATCAAAGCCTTAATCGAAATGCCACAACCCCAAACATAGAAGGAGGTTAGAAGACTCTTGGGCAAGGTACAGTACGTGAGTCGGTTCATATCTAAACTCACTATGATTTGTGAACCTATTTTCAAAAACCTAAAGAAAACAGATCATACCATGTGGGATGATGATTGCCAAAAGGCATTCGACAGAATTAAGGAGATATTATCCAAACCACCAGTGTTGATGCCTCCACAACGAGATCAACCTCTTGGTTTATATCTCACAGTCACAGAAACAGCCATGGGGGCTATGCTCGCACAAACTGTTGGGAAAGAAGAAAAAGACATATACTACCTTAGTAAGAAGTTCTTGGAATATGAGTGCAAATACACATCTCTCGAAAAGACATGCCTCGCTCTTGTGTGGGCAACAAAGAAGCTACGTCATTACATGCTTAGCTACTCGATCAAGGTGTACTTAAAAATGGACCACATCAAATACCTCTTCGAGAAACCTGTTCTCAATGGATGTCTAGCAAGATGGACCTTAATGCTCTCAGAGTTTGATCTCAAATACGTGCCTCTGAAAGTTATAAAAGGACGTGCCGTTACTGAGTTTTTCGCGGCAATCCTATCAACGACACCCAAGCAATAGACATGTGGTCATTTTCAGACGAAGATATATTCCAAACTCGTATAGACTCCTGGGACCTTTACTTTGATGGTGCATCAAATTTAAGAGGATTCAGAGTGGGACTGTTGCTCATTTCTCCTGAAGGCGAGCATACACCACTATCTGTCAAACTCGACTTCGAGGTGACAGATAACGCGACAGAATGCGAAGCTTGTCTTATTGGTTTACAGGCGGCAGTATTTCTAGGCATTAAGAATCTTCGTGTTCATGTAGACTCCTCCTTGATAATTAACCAGGTTACGGGATCATGGAAATTCGGAGTGAAACTCTAGCACCATATTAGGCTAGAACAGATCAAGTCGCCTAGTTCTTTGATCAAGTCATGTATCTACATCTACCTCGTGAAGAGAATTAGTTCGCAGACGCTCTTGCGAAACTTGCAGCCTTGATCAACATGCAAGATAACATGATCGAAATGCCTTTATGCATCGAACGACGGTCAGAACCAGCCTATGTGTACCAATTTACAGACGAAGAAGAGAATATAGAGGAACCCTGGTTCCAAGCCATTCTAAACTTCAAGCTCAACGGTACATACCCACCAGAGAAAGATAAGAGGGGACAACGCGCCATACGCTTAGTAGCCTCTCAATACCTCCTTATGCAAGGAGAATTGTACAAAAGAACACCTCTTAGTGTTATCTTGTGTTGCCTTGATCATTCACAGGCACGAAAGGTAATAAAAGAAGTTCATGACGGAGAATGTTCTCCTCACATGAGCGGGCCCATGATAGCAAATAAAACCACACGTCTAGGATATTACTAGACGACTATGGAGTCAGATTATATTAAATACTGTTGGAGTAGGTGTCCTCCACAATAGTACGCCACATAATAAATCTCATTAAGGAATATAATTGGGATATTTATTGACTATATATATGATTAATCAGTTTATTAACGTAAATCAATAACGATTGGCTGACTAAAGTTTGACGTTATTGTCGTATGACGGCGGTGATCAACTGATCCCTTTCGGTCACACCTGACGACGTTATTGTTCCAGTTTTATTATAAACTCTTTTATTTAGTTTGACTAAATTTAATACTTTGTTTATCCGAATAGATTGTAAGACAATGTTGGACCCTATTCAAGTGAATAGAACAACTTAATATTTTGTCCATAGTCACTCAATGAGGTGACGTCTCGAAGTGACTAGATTGTAAGTCGATCGATGGTTGGTTCAGCACCATGGGGTCATGGAGATGACTGATGACTGGTCGTTTACATAGACAGACTGTATGACACTCTGTCGGACAATGACCTTTGTAGAGACCCTTAAATCAATTATTTGATGCCTGGTCGTGGCAGGGTCTTCTATCTTATTCCTATGAGTCGATTCTTTTGACTGGTTAGCGTCTATCTAAGTCGGTGCAGTTTCCGATTGGTTTTGGTTGATGTTCTAGGTCGTGCCGGAAAAGGAGGCCGATGGACATCTTCTGGATCATGGTGATCTGCATCATACAGAGTAGATGAATCAACAGGAATTGTCCACCCACGTTGGGTACAAACATCTTTAGGCCACTCGAGGAGTAGTTACTGTAAATGCGTGGCCACGCTAGGAAAGAGATCTATGGTAGGTTTTCCAGTCAGACTGTTACTCTCCCTATCGAGAAAACCACTCTAGATATTGTCAATCGCAAGTGCGACCTGAAAGACACCTTGCGTTGAGTGGGAGATGTGATAAAGAGACCAGAGAATCGGTGACGCACACTTGTGTCAGACAAGTGGGAGATTGTTGGAGTAGGTGTCCTCCACAATAGTGCGCCACATAATAAATCTTATTATGGAATATAATTGGGATATTTATTGACTATATATATGATTAGTCAGTTGATTAACGTAAATCAATAACGGTTGGTTGACTAGAGTTTGACGTTATTGTCGTATGACGGCGGTGATCAACTGATCCCTTTCGGTCACACCTATAGGATGAAATCCAAATAGTAACTAATTATTTGTATATGATACAGTTGATTAGTCCATTACATATATTTGATATGTACGAGAGTTTATTGTAAGAAATTGAGTTAAGAACTCAAATTCGATTAAGTTTATTTTTCAATTATGCGATAATTGACTAATAAATTTATATGTTATTTTAATATGTTTAAATAAGATCTAACTTAGTAATTAATCGTTAAATTACTAAATTAGTTGAGGTTTTGAGATAGAGGTAATTAGTTAATTATATTTACAAGGAGTTGTAAAATAAATTAACTAAGCATTGTGGGACCCATTATATATTGATATAATGATAAAATATTACTTAAAATGTTAAGTACATATTATTTATTTATATGTGTCATATAATTGTTATATGATCAAATTAACACTTAACTATACAAGATAATTAAGCATATGATTAATAAGTATTTGTGGGACAAATATCAAAAATCAAAATAGACCAAATAAGGCCTCATGTGGCCGGTCAAGTAGTAGTATTGTAGGTGATGATGGTTGCTTTTGTCCATGCTCACAAGTCACATGAGATTATGACATGAATAGTAACCTAAAATCATTTCACTCAACACTACACTCTACCACTTTGCATGTGAATTAAAATAAGCAAAATAAGTCCCTTGTGAAGACTACATGGACCGGCCATATTGCCTATAAAAGGGCAATATGGTGGTTCATTTTTGTTGTTCATTCTTGCTCATTTTCTCATATATCTCTCTAAAACTCATCTTCTCACTAATACTCTCATAATACTAATATTTACTAAGTATTACTAGTGTAGTAATATATACTAATATTAATAGCATAATATCTATCTTATTATCTAGTTAATAATAAGGGTAGATTATTTGGTACCATTTGGGTGCAACTTGAAGGAGGTCTTCTAATTTGGAGATTGCTCTTGTTCATCCTTATTTATAGCTCAAGAACAATATGGAGTTTTTGTTGTGCCCATTTAATTTCCATATCAATGTGAGGAAGTTTCTTCATTTATATTAATGTCTTTATATTTGCATGCATGTTACATAGATCATTAAATACTAAATTAACAAGTTTTTAATAACTTATTAGAGGAGTCTAATTAAGGTCTATGGACTTTCATGTGGTTTTAGAGCTAGCTTGTAGCATGCATGTTCATTTTGGGCATTTTTATTAAAATGTTAATTATAAGATAACTAATAAATCAAAATTTTGAGTTAAAAAATGATTTGAACGAAATTTTTTGGTGCATTTAGATCTACTAACCTCAAAATGTTTGTGGTCAAATTTTGTGATTTTATGGATTAATTTGCTATTTATTTTGATTTTTTAGCTTTTAAACCGAGTTAATATGCATATTTTATGTTAAAAGTTAACTAAATATAATTGCATGTTGATTATGGCCATCAAATTTAAATATGCTCTCACATGCATGTCTTACATACTGTATGTACAATTTCGTGACTTTTAATTAAGTATTGCATGTTTATTGATTTTTATAACATAAAAGTCGATAATATGAGATTATAATGTTCATAAACTTGAAACGTGCATGTTCAAAAAAGTCGATAATATGAGATTAAGTATTGCATGTTCATTTTGGACATTTTTTATTAAAGTTATAAGATAACTAATAAATCAAAAATTTGAGTTAAAATATGATTCTGACAAAAATGTTTGGTGAATGTATACCTACTGACTTCAAAATGTTTGTGGTCAAATTTTGTGATTTTAGGGATTAATTTGCTATTTATTTTTATTTTTGGCTTTTAAACCGAGTTAATATGCATATTTGATGTTAAAAGTTAACTAAAATTAGTTGCATGTTTATTCTGGCCATGAAATTTTAATATGATCTCAAATGCATGTCTTACATATTGTATGTAAACTTTCGTGACTTTTAATTAATTATTGCATGTTTATTGATTTTTATACGATAAAAGTCGATAATATGAGATTATATTGTTCATAAAATTGAAACGTCTTTTTCTGGTCATGAAAATTTTTGGTACATTTTAAATTCTAATTTTTATCATCTTGGTAAAGTTTCATAATTTGTTTCACTGGATTACTATATTTAATGATTTTTATTTGATAAAACAATTAAATACAAAGTTATTTGTTCATAAAATTAATTTAAACTTTTGAGCAAATGTTTTTTATTTTTGGAGTTTTTGGAAATGTTCCAGAATGTAAAAAATTTTTTGTTTCAAAATTTTATGATGTTTATATTTTATTTTGGGTTTATTTCATAATTGTTATGATTAAACCGTTATATTTAGCAAATGAAATCAAATCGATCTAATTAATAACCAACAAAACTAGTAGGGACTAATTTTGAGTTCTAAAATAGTTTAGTTAATTAGTTTGAATTTAAATGAGATTTAAATGTTGATATTGATTTTTAATGGTTAAAAATCAATAAATCCCGTTAAATCGAGGTACAATGAGCATGAATGTGTTTAGGGCGATTTTGGCATGAAATTTGCAGCAAGTTATTTTATTTTTGATTGAATGAATGAATGTCATTTATTTAATAATTTATGCAAATTTTGTACCTAGTATGGCCTAGTTATTTTTAATCGTTATTACCCGTAATTTAAGGGAATAACGGTTTTGTTGTAATTTTTTATTGCGATCTCGTATCGCCGTTTGTGATAATTAATAGTTTCATTTCATAGAATAAATGTATAATAGGAATTTGTATATTTTTATATTTGTAATTATTTTTATGAAGACCGGTGACTCCCTCAAGACGGTGCCATTTTCGGAAGGCGTTCCAAGTGAAGAGGCAAGGGACCAAGGAGTTGGTTTCCGAATTTGTAATTATCTAGTTAATTTGATTAGCTAGGTGGCCATACTAGGATTTTCTCATTGCTTGGTTGCTTGCTTTATTTCCGCTCATGCCAAAATCGTCACACATGCATTTTATTTTTCCGTTATTGTCAATTTCACGTTATTCACTATTCACCGACCGACTTAGTTCACTTATAGGGAATTAATAACTAAATTGACAAGATCTCTCACATATTTAAAAAAATTGAGATTAGCCTTACCAATTAGTAACACCTATGAATCCCGTGTTCATTAGGGCTACCACGCTCATGGGTCCCTTTTTACCTCAGGTAAGTAGGGTGATACAATCATAAGCTAAAATTGGATTGGATTCAACGAGATAAACATTATCTTGGGACTAAGAGATGGATTTAGTTGAAATCCGTCAACCAAGAATTCTAAGGGTAGAATTAGTCAAGTAATGACTTACCATTTTTAGGTAAAGGTAGCATACGATGATTATTTTTATTTAAAGATGGGTCTTGGAATCATTTATATAATTTAGTGAGAGGTCATTATATAAATGCTATACTTGGTAAAAAAAATTAAGTAAATTAATAATGAATGTTTATATATTTCTTTTTGTGGTAGTAACCATATTCGCACAATGTCAACTTCATCAAACAACGCAACCTTGGGTAAGGACTCATGGTTGAGATCCGTCATGGACAAGTGTGTCCTAAAACATGACGGTAGTAACTTCTTTGAATGGGAATCAACGATCAAGAGCGCCGCGATATCCGATAACGTGCTTCGCTACTTGGTCGAAGAACCCCCCACCGAACCCGCGCCAAGATCGTCTGCGGTGGTTCGGGCCGAATATGACCTTTATTTGAAGGTTGCTAATGACGTCAAGAATGTCTTGATTTGGTCAATCTCACCCAAACTCAAACTCCAATTTATATCTCTCGATGCATATGCGATATTCACGAGGATAACGTCTATGTTTTCGCAATCCCCTCAAATTCTCCTATATGAGGCGGCTACGAAATTATTTGACACTAAGCTTCAAAGGGGCCAAAAAGTTGGCCCACACGTGCTCAAAATGGTTGAGCACGCCGACACCTTAGAGCGTCTAGGGTGCAAAATTCCAAAGCAATTAGTGGTGGGTAAAATCCTTCATTCACCCACACCAACGTTCACCCAATTTAGGGTGAACTATAACATGAATGGCATGGAAAAGAGTTTCCATGAACTCCATGCACTCCTCACCCAAGCGGAGAGGGACAAGGAGGCTAGTGGGAGTGAACCCAAGGACGTTCTTTCAATGAAATTGAAGAACATGAGCCTTGGGGTGAAAAAGAACAAAGGAAAGGGTAAGACTCTTTTCAAGAAAGTCGGCAAGGGAAAGGGCAAGGTCTTTTATAAGCCCAAGCCCAAAGTCAACAAACACGCGGAGGCGGATTGCTATTATTGTAATGGCAAAGGGCATTGGAAACGCAATTGCCCCAAGTACTTGAAAGACAAGAAAGACGGTTGTGTGACAACGTCAGGTAAAATTCTTTCATCACTCTATATAATAGATATTAACTTTGCTAGTACATCTTCTTGGGTATTTGATACCGGTTGTGGTTTCACCTTTGTAATCATTACAGGGGCTGAAGGATGCGCAAGTACTAGCCAAGGGTGACGTGGACCTGCGCATGGGAAATGGAGGTAAGGTAGCCGCAGTTTCCGTGGGCACCTACGTTCTTCTTTTGCCTAATGGTTTAGAGTTGTATTTAAATAATTGCTATTATGTACCAACTCTTACCAAGAACATTATCTCCATTTCCGTGTTATACATGGAAGGTTTTTCATTTTGTATTAAGAACAATTGTTGTACTTTTTCATTTAATGAAATGGTTTATGGCGAGGCCATTTCTATTGGAGGTATTTATGTTCTAGATATTGCAAAAGAGGTCTATCATGTAGAAAACAAGAAGCTCAAAACAGGTGAACCTAATCAATCATACCTTTGGCATTGTCGTTTAGGTGTATGCGAATCTTGTCTTCTAGGCAAGATGACTCGTCCTCCTTTTACTGGAAAAGGGACACGAGCAAGTGAAGTATTAGGGCTTATACATACGGATGTCTGCGGTCCAATGACTATCCAAGCTAGAGGTGGTCATCACTACTTCATTACTTTTACCGACGACTTGAATAGATATGGATATGTCTACTTGATGAGGCATAAAAGTGATGCTTTTGAAAAATTCAAAGAATTTCAAAATGAAGTAGAAAACCAATTGAATAAAAAGATTAAAACCCTACGATCCGATCGTAGTGGTGAATACTTGAATAATGAATTTGATTCACACCTAAAAGATTGTTGTATAGTATCACAATGGACTCCTCCTGAGACACCTCAATTATATGGTGTGTCCGAAAGGAGAAATCGAACTTTATTAGATATGGTTCGATCTATGATGAGTCTGACAGAGCTTCCTGATTATTTTTGTGGTTTTGCTATCTTATCTGCAATATTTTCACAAAATCGAAGCCCGACTAAAGCGGCAAACAAGACTCCATATGAGATATGGACAGGGAAAGTCCCTTATTTGTCGTTTATGAGAATTTGGGGATGCGAGGCGTTTGTTAAGAGTAAGTCTAACGATAAACTCGCACCCAAATCTGACAAATATCTGTTTGTAGGATATCCAAAGGAAACACGTGCTTATTACTTCTACAATAAACACGAGGACAAAGTGTTTGTGTCTCGTGATGCAGTCTTTTTAGAAAATGATTTTATTTCTAAAAGACAGAGTGGGAGAAAATTTGAACTTGATGAAGTCCAAGAGCCACAAACCGAAACGGACGAAGAGGAAAACGTTCCCTCTTCGTCTGACACGGTCATTATTCCTTCGGAACCTAGGAGGTCAAGCAGAATTAGTCATCAACCTAATAGATACCTTGGTATTATAGAGGAGGGTGATGACTATAATGTATTACTTTTTGAAAGTAACGAACCTACTACCTACAAAGCAGCCATTTCTAGTCCCGGCTCAAAGCTATGGCTATGAGTCATGCAATCCGAAATGGATTCTATGTACGATAATCAAGTATGGGACTTGGTTGATTTACCTAAGGAGGTAAGACCTCTTCAGTGTAAGTGGATCTATAAGATCAAAAGTGGCATAGATAAACATAATGATGTTTACAAAGCTAGATTGGTGGCAAAAGGTTTCACCCAAGTTCATGGTCTTCACTATGACGAAACCTTCGCCCCAGTCGCCATGCTTCGATCCATAAGGATTATCTTAGCGGTTGCCGCATTTCATAATTATGAGATTTGGCAAATGGATGTCAAAACCGCCTTCTTGAATGGGATTCTAGAAGAGGAAGTGTACATGACACAACCTGAAGGTTTTGTGGATCCATCAAACCCTAAGAAGGTATGCAAACTTAAGAGATCCATCTATGGTCTTAAACAAGCATCCAAGAGTTGGAATCATCGTTTCGATCATGTAATTAAACAAAATGATTTCACTCGAAGTGTCAAGGAACCATGTTTATACATAAAGTTTAGTGGGAGTAAAGTAACTTTTCTAGTCTTGTATGTAGATGACATACTACTCATTGGGAATGATATTCCAATGCTCACTTCTGTAAAGGAGTGACTAGGGATTCATTTCCAAATGAAAGACTTAGGAGAGGCCCAACGCATCTTAGGTATCCGGATCTATAGGGACGGATCTAAAAGGATACTAGCATTAAGTCAAGAAACTTATATTGATAAAATTCTTGATCGGTTTAACATGAAAGACTCTAAGAGAGGCTTTATTCCTATGGGAAGTGGGATCACTTTGAGCAAGTCAGAGTGCCCCTACAAAACCCTGTGAAGATTGAACGCATAAAATTGATCCCTTACGCATCTGTTGTTGGATCAATCATGTATGCTATGATGTGCACTCGTCCAGATGTTGCATATGCTTTGAGCATGACAAGTCGTTACCAAGCAAATCCAGGTGAGAGTCACTGGATAGCCGTAAAGAACATCCTTAAGTACTTGAGAAAGACCAAGGATTTGTTTTTAGTGTTTGGAGGCGAGACTGAGTTACGTGTAAAAGGTTACACAGATGCCAGTTTCCAAACAGATAGGGATGATATGAAACTCCAATCCGGCTATGTTTATATGATGAATGAAGGAGCTGTTTGCTGGAAGAGTTTCAAGCAAAGCGTTACAGCAGATTCTACAACATAAGCACAGTACCTTGCAGCATCTGAAGCTGCAAAGGAAGTTGTGTGAATTCGGCAATTTTTGGAAGGACTAACAGTAGTCCCTACTGTCAAAGATCCTATCACGATTTATTTTGATAACAGTGGGGCTATTTTTCAAGCAAAAGAGCCCAAGTCTAGTAACAAGTCTAGGCATGTAGTTAGGAAATATCATGTAATTAGATATTACGTGGACAGAAATGAAATTGACATTTGTAAGGTTGGGACATATGACAACATTGCTGATCCTTTAACGAAGCCTTTATCAAAGGCTAAGCATGATGGTCATGTCGTCACAATGGGATTGAGACGTGTACCAGAATTCCTTTAGATTATGTAATATGTAATAATTGAATGTTGTATTAATTAGTTAAATCCATGAACATCAAAGAAGGGGATTTAGTGCTCAAATTAGTCAGAGCTCTCTCACCTTTCGATCCACGAGGAAAGTTTAAACCTAACCGGGCTGGACCTTTCTTAGTCAAATCCATATTCTCAGGGGGTGCAGTTAAAATCACAGACCTAGACGAGAATGAATTTACTAACCCGGCCAACCTAGACCAGTTGAAACGGTACTACCCTTAGCATGCACTAGGAAAACGCGTCTCGCGCAACCCCACGTGCCTCTCATGCGACACGCAATAAAATCAGCCCCATGCCAGTTGAATTTAATGTTGTTATACTCTTGCATTTTGACATTTGGATAATCCTCATGTCATCAACTAAATTGAATCGTACTTCTTTTGGGAGTAAGTAAAGCAAATGCTACCCTTTTCTAAGTTCATTAGAAGCTCTTGCTTCGAACAATTATTCTTTTGCATTTTCTTGAGCTACGCGTAGGATTTGATTTCATTTTTTTTAATGAATACGTAGGCAATCCTTCACAGGATTCAACTCGCTATTATTTTGAAATGTGAATAAAAGGACATTTGCATTTGCACTTGAAATTCGACAAGAATAATAAAGAAAGAAAAAATCATTTGTTTCTTAACTAACTTAATCTTTATTCATTATCCAAAAATAGTAATAATATCTCACATATATAAAGAAATGTTGAAATAAAGCTAGGCTAGGCTATTTATTACAACAAAAAATAATAACTAAATAATAAAACTAACTAAGGCTATTCTTCCATCTTCCCCTTGCCTTTGTCACCTTTCTCATACCTCTTGTCTCGACCACGAGCCGGGCGCTCCTGCGTTACCTCAGATCTAATCACTAATGGTCTTTCTCGAGGTCTAGCATTACCATGTCTATCTATCACCACCCTTGCAGCAGGATTAGTCCTCGATCTCTTCGCTGGATGCGTGACTAGGAATCCGTCTTCTTCCTCCCCTTCAGTCAGATATTTGGACGTCTCTTTACCGCTTTCACAGATCTTACAGTCCACATGCTCACGTTTCCTTAGCTTCTCGCGCTCTTCTGGAGTACTACCTTTCCTCCATCGCAAATATGAGTCAGATACCCATAGGGAGCCAACAGGAACGGGTATGAACCACATACTCCTTTGCACACATCTAGTGGCTCATTGTAACACCCGCAAATATACCCTATTTTATTTTAAAAATATTATACGGATACTAGTTAGCATAATTTTAGATTTAGTCTAGAACTTAGTTTCCCGTGTCTAATTTAGCAAATCCGAGTTCGTATTCGGACTCTACTCGAAATTTCGTGTAGGTTACGCCTTAAGCCGCTATTGGGCTTTTTCCCTATATTTCTCCACTCACTCACCCTTTATAACCCTAACTCCCTCAATTTTCCACTCACCTTCTTCCTCATACAAAAACCACCAAAACCGTAACTACCATTTTTATTCAACTCAAGCTTCTCACAAGTCACTCATTCCTCACTCAAATCCTTTGATTTTTATCATAATCTTCCCCTCTTATCGTCCTCTACCTTGTTTTGGCAATAAAATTACCGTCTTTCTCATTTTCAATTTTTCCGTCTTTCTCAAAGGTGAATTTAATTCATCTTTTGTCGTCTTTGTATAGGTGGAGACCTTCAAGACCCCGATAAGGATTACTACCTAGTGGAGGAAGACTTAGAAAACGATTGAAGACGCACAAAGGTAACGTTGAAGGGTTACTCGATATCAATACGTCTTTTAAATGCTTTACTTGATGTTTACCAAATGTCTAGTGATAATTATTAGATACTTAATATAGTTTGATGTTAGGATTTGTGTTGGAATTTAATGTGTAGCTATGGAATTTGTGTTGGTTAATGATTGTTGATAGTTGATGATAGTTGTTGATGATTATTGAAGATTATTGATGAAGTATGGTGATTTTCATGCATGTGTAGTCCCAGCCGGCCGACCGGCTGCCGGTCAGCTGACCGGCTAGGAATGCGGTTGATGTGAAATGGCTCTTTCGAGTAAATTTTGGTTATATGTAATTCCCAGCCGGCCGACCGGCTGGGACAGCCCCTTCTCTTTTCTTCTTTTCTCATTTAGCAGGTGTTCCCAGTCGGGTAGCCGGTCCCCCTGACCGGCTGGGACATCTCTGTATTTTCAATGTTGTTTGAATGATGTTGTATTGCCAGCCGGGTAGCCGGCGGCCGGTCCTATTGACCGGCTGGCACCCCCTGTGATCTCCTCTTCGTTTCTTTTCTTATACATTCACTTATAATAGTTTGTATGGTTCGTTTATCGTATAAATTTACGTAATAGCATTAAATATTCATGTTGAGAATATATGATATCTCATTCGCTTATATCACATGTTTTGTAACGGTTTTTGATACGTCCCCCTTTGAGTCGGTTTTACATATGTTTTGATTTGAGCACTAATCGTTAAGTGCTATGAACTCTCATTCCCCGGTTATACCTCTTTCCTCGTTAGACTGGAATGTCGGAACGAGGAGATGTATCCCAAATGCTTGTATGCATGTTTTAGTGGAGATATGATGACGTTGTTGGGAGGCGAACGCTATGCGTTGATCGACCCGACCGTCAAATGTCATATCTTTGCAAGGTGGTGTCATTGCATGTAGCGTACCGCTTGATTATGATGCTTGTGCTCTTTCCGCCTCTTTCGTGAAGGTTGACCGAATTTGGGGTACTCGGCTTCTGTGTTTGACCGAGTCTTGGATGCCAAATGTGTATCGCATGTCGAATCGGAACATGTTTATTCCGAGAGTCTGGCCAGGTTTAGACTAGGACCGGATTATTATCGTCGTCCTACCGGGAGGAAATAAGTCTACATATACGAAATGTTTATCGTGTATGGTTCAGGGAAATGTTTATCCCGTGGACGTGTATTGATCATACTTGTTTTGTACATGGTGCTAGTGCGTGTTATTAACCGTGAGAGATTATGTTACTATATTCGTATGTTTGGATGGGTGGTTATATGTTGACTATTTGTGACCGTTGTATGACTTGGCGTAGTTTATATGTCGAGTCTCTATCTTATCAAGTATATGCCACTAACGGTGAGATGTAAGCCCTAGTGAGTATATAGTTGCCTAAGGGGTCTTCCCTGAGTATGTCTATAATCGGATGCTTACAGTTTTGTACTTCCTGCGCCTATATCTTAACACATTGAAATGCTTATTTATACTGCTCGTAATTCACATGTATTTATATATATGTATGCTTCTACTTGTTTATTACCGTTTAAGTATGTTATTTGTGATATGGCTGGGAGAACCCGAAGTTACTCCCACTGACTGTGGCGTTCATCTTTTCATGAATGAAATGGTTGCTTGGTTGGATTTTGCTTGTTTTTGGGTTTGGGTGTGAGCTAGCGAGCGTTGGACTTGACGATTCACCCATAGACGTTCTTAGATAGTTTGCTAAACACTTTCTATGTTTGATAACGTTTTGAGAGACTACGTCTCTTTGTAGTATGTTATACTTTAGTTTGTATTTATTTGAGATTCCTCGTACTTTTCTTTTGCCATGTAAAAATGTTTCAAAAATATCGTATTTTCCGCTATATAAATTGCATGCTTGTTATGTTTTATTTCCGCTATCGCGAGGGTTGTCACACCCATTCTCTACAAGACTCTGCAGTATGAGCCAAGGCAGTCTTGGGAACAGTGTCAAGTTTCGGGATCCTCTTCTTAAGGCCCACTTGCCACACCAGTCTCTCAGGAAATACACATACCATGAATTCCAATCCAAGAATGCGAAGTGACCGAGTAGGATCTAAGGATTATGATCCAGTAACTACTCAGAGATGCCACCATGGCACAGTCCACCGAATCAGCGGGCCGCTTTCACCTTTCAAGTTATTTTCCCAATAGTTGGGAACCCGGGTGAAATCAACCATGTAGAGCCGGGTACTCATGGTAATGGATCGAGCACGGTATCCTTGAACATTAACTGGGGGCTCGATCAATCACAAGCGGTACATCAACCATATCTGCAGCATAGGGGAGCAAAAAAAAACAAAAAAAAAACAAAGCAAACAAAAAAAAACAAAAAAGAAAAAAATATTCTTACCTGCAAGATGATAGGACTCCTCAAATATTGAAGCTTGCGGTTAGCCTTTCTATTATCAAGGCCAAGGATGATCTCCCTTAAGCAAAGGCATGCTGAGCTCTTGCGGAGCTCCATCTCTTCTCAGAATTTCCAGCTTTTCCTCGTTCTTAATGCATATCCGTCTATGATTTCCTATTCCTATGGGATGTAGATTTGATAAAAATGCGGAATTACCAAGGTTTCGGATTTCCTAATCCTCGTCGAGTTCGCTTTTCAAAACACAAATCGACATGGCCGCCAAATGAGCACACTTATTCAGAGGAATCATTTCACTCCTCTTTCTTCCCAAATCTTTCACACTTATACATTTCTTTTTACAAAACCGCTTTTTGTAAACCTCTTTTCGTTTTGCGTCAGTTTAGGCCACTAGTATGCAATAGGTGAATTCTTCGTGTATTTATGTGAATCTCTGTGTGATTTCGGCAGCATGACGGCAGAAATCGTCAGCTACCAAACCTGTTTTTAAGCTAACCTGCAGGAACAAAGAAATCCTCCAGCAAAAGCACTCAGGCCATCAAAATACAGTCAAAGAAGGGAATATGTACATCAGACTGGGGACTTTCGCCCTAAAACAAAATCCAAAACTGAGGGCTCTCGCCCAAAACAAATCCAAAATATGCAAAACAGATCCAAAACAAGTCCAAAGCCTGAAACCAAAATAAAACGGCTAGTCCTCCTCATAACCGAGCCCAGCTAGAACCTTGAGAGCATAAATCTCAGTATCTCTGTCCTCTAGCTCACTTAATAGACGAGCTACCTCCTCCCGTAACTCTGCCAGCTCATGCTCCAAGGCTCTCCGAAAAGAAATGCCTCATTTCAGTTATCTCATCTCAAAATACAACAAAATGAACTGGGAACGAGAGGTTCATGCCTGTCGGTCCCGGCCGCCTACAAGTGCCTCAATTGTGACAACCCTCGCGATAGTGGAAAATAAACATAAAAGCATGCAATTTAAATAGCAAAAATACGAGATTTTCGAAAATTTTACATGCCAAAAGAAAGGTACGAGGAATGTCAAGAAAAGTACAAACTGAAACATAAAGTACTAGAAGGAGACATAGTCTCTCAAAACGTAGTCAACGTAAAAATAGAGTCTAGTGAACTAGCTAAATCGTCAAGGGGAGAATCGATAAGGGCCGACGCCCGCTAGCTCACACCCGAACCCCAAAAGGCAATAAAGATCCAAGCAAGCAACATGTTCATTCATGAAACATAAACGCCACAGTCAGTGGGGAGTAACTCCGGGTTCTCCCAGCCATATCACAAGTAAACATACATAAACGGTAATAAACATGTAGGAGCATATATATATATATATATATATATATATATATATATATATATATATATATATATATATATATATATATATAAGTGAGTCACGAGAAGTAAAAATAAGCATTTCAATATAATAAGATATAGGCGCGTGGAATACAAAACTGTAAGCATCAGATTATGGACAGACTCGGGGAAGACACCCTTAGGCAACCATATACTCACTAGGGCTTACATCTCACCGTTAGTGGCATATACTTGATAAGATAGAGACTCGACATACAAACCACGCCAAGTCAAACAACGGTCACAAATAATCAACATATAAACATCCATCCAAACATACAAATATGGTAACATAACTCTCACGGTAAATGACACGCACTAGCATCGTGTACAAAAGCAAGACAAGTCAATGGAAGTCCACGGAATAAGGCGTTTCCCTGAACCGCATACGATAAGGCATTTCGTATACTCATGACCTAGACAAACATGTCCACGGGGTAAGGTGTTCCCCTGAACCGTGTACGATAAGGCGTTTAGCACACACTAGACTTTAATCCTCCCGGTAGGACTACGATAATAATACGGTCCTAGTCTAAACCGGGCCAGACTTTCGGGACAAGCCGTGTACCCGATTCGACATGTGGCTAGACGTGCACACATCCAAGACTCGATCAACACAAAGGACGTCGAGTAACTCAAATTCGGCTAAACCACACGAAAGAGGCGGAAAGAGATCTATAGTCAAAAGTCAAGCTAGTACGCTACATGCAATGTCACCACCTCGCAAGGATACAACGTTTGACGGTCGGGTCGATCAACGCATTGTTTTCACCACCTAACAACGTTGTCATATCCCCACTAAAACATGCATACAAGCATCAAGGATACACCACATCGCTCCGACATTTCAGTCTAAATGAGAGTTCAAAGCACTCAACAAGTAGTGCTCAAATCAATACATAAGGTAAAATCGACTCAAGAGGGGGCATATCAAAAACCGTCACAAAACATGTGATATAAGCATGTGAGATATCATGTATCCTAAACATGAATATTTAATGTTATTATGCGAGTTTATAAGATAAACAAACCATACAAACTTTTACATGTGAGGGGCATAAGGAAGAGAATTGAGAAAGGACTACAGGGGGTACCAGTCGGTCAGGTGGACCGGCTGCCGGGTACCCGGCTGGTACAACAGCAACACCTAACAACAACAATAAAATATACAAGGATCCCCAGCCGGTGGGTGTGACCGGCTGCCGGCTACCCGGTTAGGGTCATAGGTCAAAGTGAGAAAAGTGAAGAAAAATGGAAGAGGGGGTGTCTCAGCCGGTGGGACCGGCGGCGAGGTGGCCGGCTGAGATTCATAGCCACTTCACAATATCATTTAACATACAGGTATTCCCAGCCGGTAATATCATTTAACTCGCTTCCTCAAATCAAGAGCATTAGGAACAAATAAACGGCCATGGAAACGAAGAACACCTTCATCATCAAACTTGAAATCTTTACCTTTACCTTCAAGAAGTTTGGCTTGAATAGACTTGTAGGTAAGATCATCAACTTGGCTTTCACGGATTTCACGTAGAAAAACAGGCTCGGCAGTCATAGCACCAACATGAACAAACTCACGCTCCACGAATTCCAAACTCAACTTTCGAAACTCGGCACAAAGATCATCGGGTAATACCCGCATAGCATTCAATGCATGAGAAGCTTTCCTACTAAGAGCATCGGCAACAACATTAGTCTTCCCTTCATGATACAATAACTCAAAATCATAATCGTTCACCAATTCCAACCATCTTCTTTGCCTCATATTCAACTCTTTTAAAAACATACAAGCATGTGAAATAATATGCGGAAATACGGTATTTTAAAAACTTTTATACATGCAAGATAGATAATACGAGGAGTGTCAAAATATTACAAACAAAGTACGAAATACAACAAAGAGACGGGGTCTCTTAAAATGTTAGCAAAGAACAAGTGTTTAGCAGAACTAGCTAAAATCGTCTAGAGGTGAAACTTCCAGGGACAACGCCCGCTAGCTCACACCCGAACCCAAAATAGCATAAGCAAAAAGTCATCCATGCAAGCAACCTGTTCATCCATGAAAAACATGAACGCCACAATCAGTGGGGAGTAACTCCGGGTTCTCCCAGCCATATCACATTAAACGTACATAGAAGAAAATACAAAAGTAGAGCATGCTTACATATAGATATACATGTGAAATACGATAAGAATAGATAGGCAATTCAATATATAATGATAAGAGCATAAGAGTTACAAGTCTGAATCCATCATGTGATACAAAGACTCGGGGAAGACACTCTTAGGCAACCGAATACGCTCACTAGGGCTTGCATCTCACCGTTAGCGGTATAAGTTTGATAAGATTGAGACTCGACAAACAAACCATGCCAAGTCATGCAATGACCATGAATAAATCCATCATGTTATCATCCATTCAAACATACCAATACATAGACGATGCCCAATCATGCAATGACCATGAATAACATCATGAAATCACGCATTCAAGAACGACGACTCAAAGACGACATCTCTCACGGTAAATGAAACGCACTAGCACCGTGTACATGGCAAGTATGATTAAAAGGCATCCACGAGATACAAACATTTCCCTGAACGCATACACGATGCTACATTTCGTATATGTAGACTAATTTCCTCCTGGTAGAACGACGATATAAATACCCGGTCCTAGTCTAAATCTGGCCAGAATCCCGAAATCACATTTTCCGGTTCGACATGCGATAAAACGTTTCGCATCCAAGACTCGGTCAATCATAGACGCCAAGTACCCCAAATTCGGTAGATCAATTCACGAAAGAGGCGGAAAAGAGCACAAGCCTCATAACAAGCGGTACGCTACATGCAAATAACACCACCTCGCAAGTACACAACATTTGACGGCCGGGTCGATTAACGCATAGCGTTCAACTCCCAACAACGTCGTCGTATGCCCACTAACACATGCATTTAAGCAGTAGGATACCTCCTCGTTCCGACATTCCAGCCTTACGAACGTGGATGTAGCCAAAGGAATGAGAGTACAAAGCACAAGACAAAATAGTGCTCAAACCTTATCATTTGTAAAACCCGACTCAAAGTGGGACATAGCAAAAACCGTCACAAAACATGTGATACAAGCGAATGAAATATCATGTATCCAAAACATGAATATTATAAGTCACTACGTAAAATTATACGATAAACGAATCATGTGAACTATTATAAATTACGAGTTTTAGAAATTATAGGAAAAACATACAGCCGTAGTGCCGGCCGGTCAGTGGACCGGCGGCCGGTACCCCGGCTCGCGCAACAAGTCAAAATCCAAAAATCATAGAAAACAGGGCATGTGTTCCTGGCCGGTCTAGGGACCGGCGGCCGGGCACCCGGCCAGGACCACCTCTATACAAAAATTCCAACATCACTACTGATGTGTTCCCAGCCGGTGGGCAGACCGGCGGCCGGTCACCCGGTTGGGAACCCCAGTTCACCCGAGAACCCTCATCAAGCATTCAATCCTTTTCAATTCCCATAATTCAATTCTAATAATTATCAACAATCAATATTCATCATCAACAATCATCAAATAACAATAATCATCATCCATAACATGAATCCTAATCTTCCTAATCGTATTCTAAATACGAATTCTAGCATATAAAGCATGTAAAACACGTAAATGATATCGAGTAACCCTTCACCGTTACCTTTATGCGTCTTCACTACTCGTCAAGCTCCTCTTCAATTAGAAAAAAGTCTTTGTCGGGATCTTGGAGGTCACCACCTACAAATAGATCGTAAAAGATGAATAAAATTCATCTTGAGAAAGACGGAAAGTTTGAAAAGCGAGAAAGACGATGATTTTAATATCAATACGGATAGAGGAAGGTAAGAGGGGAAGAATGAGACGAACTTACGCGAATTTCAACAAAGAACGAATGAGCTACGATGATTTTAAGATCGGAAAGATTATGGAGGCAAGGGTTTGGTTTTGCTTAAGGAAGAAGTAAGGTTAAATTTGTGTTTGTGTGAATGAGATAGGTTAAGGGAGTATGAGGGAAATATAAGGGAAAAAGTCAAAGAAAGTCAAACTCGCCTTAAGACGGAATTCTCATGGAATCTCGCGGAAATTCCAAATACGAACTCGGAAATTCTAAATTCGACTCGAAATAATAAATTCTAAATTAAAACTTAAATTTGCTGAAAGGTATTCGTAAAATATTTTCACTAGAAAAATAGGGTACATTTCCGGGTGTTACAATTTAGGTGGGGAAGCTTAGGCTCAACAATGGTGATGGTGGTTAGGATTTTGGTGTGTTTGTGTGAGGTTGAAGAGAGTGAATAGTAATCTGAAATGTTAAGTGGAAAATGGGTAGAGTATGGGTTAGGTTGGGTGAGTGGAGAATGAGAGAAAGGCCCAATATGTGGCCCAAGGCGTAACCCACACGAAATTCCGAGTAGAGTCCGAATACGGACTCGGATTTGCTAATTTAGACACGGAAAACTAAGTTATAATCTAAATCTAAAATTAATCTAACTAATATCCGTATAATACTATTAAGTTACGATGGCTAATATTACGGGTGTTACATCAATGACTGTAGCCCGCAACTGGTGGGCCACCCTCCACAACGCAACGTGCTGAGACGGTGCCACCTGCATTCAGATTCAAACAAGGATCAAACAATTGCCTTCCTATGCAATGGAAGTAAAGAATATTGCCAGAATCAGAAGCCCACCTTCCTCACAAGATGCTGCCACGGAGCCAGCCGCATCAGTATACTCCAACCTGTCGGAGTAAGCTGGGTGCTCGACGCCTGCCACCTCGATCTCCTGCAGACATCATAAGAAGAACGCTGGCTTTTCTTACGGCACACCACTCAATCCCCCACAACTGGGTACGCTTACGGCTCAGACTCCGTCCTCTTGGGCGCGAAGCCCAGAAAGTAGGAGTGCACCTACTCCTGCAAAAAGAGATAATAATGTCAAATATTGATCGTTCAATCACGTCAAGCAAATTCAAGAAATCCCCAATAGGAGTCGAAACACTTGTTGCGCCCTTTCCCCAGCAGAGTTCTACCTCAACATGTGTTTCCCCCAACGAGAGTCCGCCTAAAGACAGAGACAGTCGGATTCTCGTATATACCTTTTCAACGGTTGGCGAGCATCATCACGCGCCTTTTCAACGGCTGGTGAGCTTCATCACGCGCCCTTTCAACGGCTGGCGAGCTTCATCACGTGCCCTTTCAACGGCTGGCGAGCTTTATCACGCGCCCTTTCAACGGCTGACGAGCCTTACTACGCGCCATTTTCAACTGCTGGCCAGCCTCATTACGCACCTTATCCCCATCGGCTGGTGAGCCTCATTACGCATCATATCCCCGACGGCTGGCGAGCCTCGTTACGCGCCATATTCAGACGGCTGGTGAGCCTCAAAATGCACCTTAGTCCAAATAAGAAGATGCTCAGGTATGACTCCTTCTTATGGCTGGCGAGCTTTCGTACGTAGTCTAACAGACTTTAAACGACCCTCCCCGACGGTCGACAGACCTTAAAGTGTTCCTGACGACATGTCCTTGGTTCAGACCCCTTGAACCGCCTCGCGTCGCCATAGTCGTCAAGTTGTAATCTTCAATTGATCTGATGGCTATACTTTGACTTTTGCCTTGTGTAAGCCTCAGTCAAAGTGAGGGCGGGGGCTCTGTAGATAACTCGTTTCTACACCTTCCGCCAACCACCTAGTGATGATTGGGCCGCATGTTAGGTATGTGAAACGATTTATGACAGTTCATAAGTTTATCGTCAAGTGATAGCTCAAATACTTGTGTCTACCCCTTGGTCGTCATCTACGTGCCGATACGGTCGTTTTGACAGTCATTATGGAGTCCGGGTCAAAAACCGCTTCATTTTCTATAAACTGTCTTTTAAAACTGAGTCTGAACCCTCGAAAATATTCTGGATATTTTAATATTTCAAAACTTATATTTTTTGGTAAAATATATTCGTATATTATTTAGAAAGAATTCGAAATCTACCGCAATTTCATAATAGAAACGCGGAAATATTTCTTTTAAAGTACGAAACTGCTTGGGAAATAACGCAGCAGGTGTTGCGCCTCTTCCAAGAGTCACATTTCCTGCTGCACCTCTTCCCCAGCTCGTTTTGCCTGTTTCCGGAATATTTTCTAGATTTCTTTCCATGTTCGAGCTATTCCAAAACTCTTAGGATTTTTCCCTATAAAAGGAGAGGTTCGTTCTCACTTTCAAGGCACGCGAGTGTTCCACCCCTTCTCTTCTCTATTTGCATTCTAGACCTTTCTCTAAGCATTTTGACATCTACGTTCTTGATCAATCGACCACGTAAACTCAGGTCCTTCTGGGTTCCCGTCTCGTTTTGCATTGACCTACTAATTTGACCACTACACTTAATCAGTTTATATAATCAATCCTTAATCCTCTTACGAGGGCACCTTCTTTACATTCGAGTCCAGCTATCACTAAAATGCAACTTAGTTAATCTCGTTTCGTCAAACATGTAAGTCTGAGGGTGTATAATCCCATCTTTTGTATTTTATTTTGTACTTTATTTAACTCATGTAAGAATCATGTCGGATTTATGTCAAACCTTTTTCAAAACCCTTTTTTTTGTTTAATAGTCTTATTTAATAGTTCGTTTTTTATCCCTAATAATTCAATATTAGCGGGTTTTTTATATCTTTAGATCAAAATCGTGTCTTTAGAGGTTAGATATGTTCATATCTAGTCTTTGAATTCGTCTTTGATATAGTTTAGTGTAAATTAATCTATTAAATCATCTTTATTCGACTTATAGATCGATAATAAACCGTAAAATCACCAATGAACACTAACTGATCGCGATTCTGGCTTCATAGCCATAACCCACCTCTAGAACAGACGCACCACGTGACGCGCCTCTTCCAGAGAACGCATCAGGTGTTGCGCCTGTTCTGGGTTGGCTTCTGCCTCTGATCTTCCTTTTTCGTCTCGACGTAGCTTAATTACGTATTTAATCAACTATTAATTCTAATATCACTGCTAATCCGTATTTTAATCTTTTATTCTTTTTCTTTTCTTTAAATCTTTCTTTTGGGTATATTTCCGACATAGATCCCGAGATCCGTCGTAATCTTTGTAAATCTTTTGTAATCTTATTTAGTCGTTGTATTGTATGATTTTATACCTTTCTTTCACATGTAATTCAATCCTAAATTCCAAGTTCGGCATAATTGATTGCTAAACTACATGTTCAACCGACATAGTCTAAGCTCACATGCTAGGATTAAAACGTGGATGTTGCATAGCATGCATATAACCGACAACATATCAAGTACAGAAGAGTTTCCCTAATGATTAGTAGAGGTCGCTATCGAGGTTGGGGGATTAGGTGTTCGATTAAAGAACTTCCTAATACATACCCTCACCCCATACTCCAGATCTTCGTGAGCACCCGTGTTCATTGGCATCCACGAGAGTCATTCCAGACATAGAATGCTAAGGGTAACGAGTTCTTGGTGTTCATGTCATTATTTTGTGTTTTGACATGGCATAAAGTATTCGAACGGTTCCAACTTCCTACAAAGTTGGTGGCGACTCCACAAATGCGTATTTCTACGCTTGTCCCTCGTTTCTCCATTTGTGGTTCCCCGTGCACCACAGTTTGGAAAGGATCGTGAATCCGTGTATCACATAAAGAATACACGCTGTTCCTACTCAAGGTATCTGCCACCACATTAGCTTTCCCCTCATGGTAGAAGATCTCCATATCATAGTCACCAATCAATTCCATCCATGGAATCTGCCTCATGTTCAACTCCTTTTGAGTGTAAATATATTTCAAGCTTTTGTGATCCGAAAACACTTTAAAGGTTGCCCCATAAAGGCAGTGCCTCCAAAATTCAAAGCGAATACGACTGGACCCAACTCCAGATCATGAGTAGGATAATTCTCTTCATACGATTTCAGCTGCCTTGACGTATAAGCTATCACCTTCCCATTTTGCATCAAAACACAACCCAATCCACACTTCGAAGCATCTGTATACACCTCAAAATTCTCACTCCCATCTGGCAAAGCTAAGATATGAGATGTGGTCAAATAATGCTCCTTTAATGTTTGGAACGTCGTCTCATAGTTCTCATCCCGTAGAAACTTGTTCCCTTTCCTCATCAATGTCGTCATAGGTCTAACAATCTTGGGAAAATCCTTAACGAACCTTCTATAGTACCCAGCTAAACCTAAGAAGCTTCTTACTTCTGCCACATTCTTTGGTGCCTCCCAGTTAGTTACCGCCTCAATCTTACCTGGATCAACCACCATACCCTCTTTTGAAATTATATGCCCCAAAAACGCCACCTTCTCCAGCCAGAACTCACACTTAGACAATTTAGCATAAAGCTGATTGTCCCTCAAGGTCTGCAGTACAATTCTCAAATGCTACTCATGTTCCTCCTTAGTCTTGGAATATACTAGGATATCATCGATAAAGACCACCATAAAAGTGTCCAGAAATAGACTGAAGATCAGAATCATAAGATCCATAAACACTGCAGCCGCGTTAGTCAACCCAAATGGCATCACCGCATACTCATAATGACCAAACCTCGAACGAAAAGTTGTCTTCGGAATGTCATCATCCTTGATCCTCAGCTGATGGTAAACCGACGTCAAATCAATCTTTGAAAATACCCAGCTCCGCTCAATTGGTCAAACAAATCATCAATCCTCGACAATGGATATCTCCATTCTCTTTTCGTCGGTGTTGACGTTGGCACCACATTGCTCGTGCAGTTTTACCTCACTATCACTTTATGTATGTAGTGGGTGGTGAATGGATAGAGGGCTCTCTGTGAACAATGAATGTACATAGGTTCCCTGGATGTGCAGAGGTGTCGCGTCAACGGCGTAGGGAAGAAGTAGAGGTAATCGTGATATGGTTGAAAGTGGGATTCGATGGCAATTTGAATTGTTGATTTTGGGTGGTGAGCACGGTCGTTCAAGCTCTCTGCTATAATGGCTATGAAACCTCGTGGATTTAAGGTGTAGATATAAAATCTTTATTTTTAATGGAATTGAGGAAGTATAAAGGATTTTTCGTTAATTACATATGGTGTTAAATTTATAGAGTGTTTTATCTGTACAAGTAGAATGATACTTAACCTATTTTATTACTAAGTGAAACAATATTTGACCTTGATTTATTGTGACTTGATGTGTCTTGAGAGTTACTGATATTTGATTATCTCTCTTCCTTCCTCGTTTAAATTTCTCTTAGCCAAACATTAAAAGGCCAAAACTTTCTCATTTCATTTCCTTGTTCATAAGAACAGGAGCAACAAAAATCCACCGACCACATGTATTTCTACTGCAAGACTGAATGTTGAAGACAAGATTTTTAGGGTTTTGACAACAAAAAAAAAAAAAAATCAAAAACCAAGCCAAAACCCTTCCTCACTCACCCAAACCTGAAAAATCACTGTAAACATCATTAAATCTAATCTGGGTTTCCCTCATTTTCTTCTGTTGAAGCTAAGAAAACTCAACTAGTACAATAAAAAAAATCCCCCAAATTTAGGAAAAGTTTTTAACTTTATTAATTTAATTAATTTACATGGTGATTTAAAGTCAGTGATTTGGTGAGGGTACGTGTTAGTGTTAGTGAATATTTGAAATAAATTTATAGGTTAGAAATGGTGGGTAGTAGTGCAAATGGAGTGTTGCATGCTACAGTGGGTGGGTTGGTGTGGGTCCGGAGAAAAAACGGGTCATGGTGGCCGGGTCAAATTGTTTGTTCAGAAGACCTTTCTGAAACTGATATGTCTACTCCAAGATCTGGTACTCCTATTAAGCTTCTTGGCCGTGATGACATTAGTGTGTATGTCTCTTCTTTTTCCCATCTTATTATAATCTCATTTTATAATATAAAGCATTGCATTTCTGAAGCTCTCTCTTTATGTTTGAAATGTATGTGTTGTTTTATTTATTTATTTATTTATAGGTTTTGGATGAAAGATTGCAATAAGAGTTATCCTTGTTTCGAGCTGTTTGGGTTTCGAAGTGTATATTCCATGTTTCGTGCAGAGTTTCGCGTTTGTGATTTTGTTGGCTGTCTAATAAATTCAATGTGGGTTAGAAATGTTGTTGGGGGTAGGTGTGTATGTGTGATGAAGAGGAAGGATAAAAATGATGTTATGTATGTCGCCACTGGTCGGCTGTAACGCGCCATTTTCCCGGCTAAGGTAAATAGGGACGCTATCTCGGTTTTTACCCAGGTAGTGCATCAAAACTCCAATTAAGAAACTATTATTATAAAGTCCAAAGTTTATTGATGAATACAAATCAAAACTCCCAAGTTATAAATGCCTTTGTGTTTGTGGCGGCTATCAATGGCTTCGTAGGCTAAGGTCTTGTTATTTAGAGCCTAGACTGAGTTTTTTTTTATACATTACTTTAGAAGTTACGGAAAGGTATATGGTTGTTAAGAGTCAGATTGGATAGACTCAAGCTGCGGTTGACATGCTATCAAGGGCGTCCCAGGACTTTTAAGCCCAGTTGAGGTTTTAGTCTTATGAATGGATTTGAATAAGGAGAATAGAGACTTTGTTTTTTATCGTCACATGAGACGCTGAAGCTCCTTCCTAACCCTGAAGTCTATTTGGGACTTTGGTTGTGGACATGATTTGAAAAAGGGTTACACTTGGATTTCACCTTTCTATGGACCTCTCTAGCTCCTTGATGGTTCTTTGTAGAGTGTATCATGTATCTATTTGGAGGATGGTTTAGTTATGCCTTCTAACCTTTTTATTTTATGAGTGCAACTTCATTCTCTCACCCTTTCAATCCAACGTCTGTGTAGATGTATATACCCTTCCAGTTCTACCATTTTTTTATCTATGTTTTTATGTTTTGGATATTGGCATTTATATTTTTTTTTACCTTTTTTTATAAAGCTGGAAATTTAGAAGTTGTGCACGCCATTTAAAAGAGGACAATTTGAACTGCCATGTTTTGATTGGATTGTAGTATATGTTCTTTTGATCTCTAAGTCTCTTCTGTCTATTTTGTTTTGGTTTTTTGGTGTATTAGAGATTGGTTTGATCTTGAAACAACCAAAGCAGTGAAGGCATTTCGTTGTGGGGAATATGACACCTGCATTGAAAAGGCAAGTCTCTCCGCAGCTAGTAATTCTCTGAAATTTACTAAATATCCCCGGAGAGAAAACGCCATCGTTTGTGCTCTTGAGATTGAAAAATCATTCACGTTGAAAGATTTTCCAGACACTGACACACGGCAGAATGGCGAAAAAGATCCTGCCTTTGAGAGTGAGCATTTATCTGAGGAAACATTAAGTGTCTGTGAGGAAATTTCACATTTAACTCAGGAGCTGTCTCAATCTGGTATCTCATATGAAGAGACTAATGGTTCTACTCATATTAAGGGTCTGCAATATAGAGGCAGGAAGCGGAAGACCCCTAATGACTCGGAAGATGATGGATATGAAGGGATAAAACGCATGAAAGGATTAAATGACCTGGGTATGGCCTCCGAGAAGAAAGATCCAATTTTAGATTTGCCAAATCCAAGTTCAGAAAACAGTTTATATGTTAATAACTTGTGCGGTGCCAATGGAATTTCTATGGGAAGTTTATCGAATGGATGTTCAATGTCGATGTTAAAGAAAAAGAGATCTCAGGTGGTACATCTTCACGAGCTTCTGAAAAGAGAATATCCTCGACGGCCAGTGACAAAGGTATTGGAGAATACAACAATGGTTCCTGTCCACATAATCTGTGATGAATTTTCGAATCCTTTTGAGAGATCTGATGCAGTATCTTATAGCTATGAATGTGAAGAAAATAGCAGTATGAAGAGTGTTGAACTGTCTAACTGGCTTCTATCTGAGGATGATTCTTCAGAAATATTAATTGATGTTCCGTTTGTCGATGGGGATGCGTCTGGTATGTTTTCTCTGCCTGGCTTTTTATATTATGTGCAGATGTGTTTGTTTTTGATGTTGAATCTATGTTTGGTCTCAAATATTCAAAGGAATTCTAATTGCCTATTGTCATGAGGCTGTTTCCGTATGAAACTTGGAACTTGGCTTAAACCCTTATGTTGTACCTTCTAGTTGTGGTAGCACTGTAGCACACATTGTCATTACCCCATTGTCTATAAAGAAACTCGTGCTCAAAGTGGGGTAAGTGAGATTCTGAGGTACGCAACATTCCCTTTGCAATAATGTTTGCAATTTGACCCATAACCAAAAACGAGACGACCATCTAGTATTTCATGAAAAAATAAGTGTCGAGGGTTTAAAGAGAGATCTTTTTGTATTGTCTGCTTCGCTGCATCCTCAGGCCCAAATTTCTTTGACTACAAGAACACACTGTTGTGCAAGTCTGATTTATCGATAACAATTAAAACACTTCTCTTTACTCAGTAGTATGACTAGTATCTGCCCAGCCTGTGCAAGTACCGGCCCAAAGATCAACAAGTTGAGATGTTAGCAGTCATCTTTGTTGTCGAGACTTTTCATATGATCTAATGTTGCATATGAAGATTATCAAAACCTCTATTTCTTACACATTTTTATTCTTATATGAGGTGTGTGATCACCCAGCACGGGTCTAAAGAATGATTCATGTCAGCCGACCCCATTCATTTTGGGATCAAGGCTCCCATGTTGTTGTCTCTTTCCGAGCAGGGTTTAGGTTTCGATCTTGTATATGGAAACTGGTTTCTGTTTCTTATTCAGCGAAAATTTTAAATTATACATGCATGACCAACCAAATACTCCCTCCATTCCACTTTTATTGTCCCAGTTTGAGTAAAAGACATATTTAAGAAAAATGGGCGAAATATCATAAAGGTCCCTTGACCAATAAACTTAAATATTCCGGTACAAGATATAAGCAAAGTGGGAAAGGAGAAGTTATTTAAGTAGGGGTATAATGGGTAGTTCACTATTTTCACTTGCTATATCTAGGAATAAGACAATTAATTTGGAATATGGAAATCACAAAAAGAGGACAACAAAAGGGAAATGGAGGGAGTAGTTATTATACTCCGTATGTTCCATGTAGCTACTTTGGATACTCCCTATATTTCAAAATGTTATGGTTTAGCGATATATGACCATCATATTCATCTGTCATTTTGTCTTTCTTAGGTTTCTCACCAACTTGTGGATCTTCTAGAGGGCATTCAGGTCCAAATATCCAAGTTCAATCTTCATCTTTTGGAGATGAAGCACTCGATGAGCCTAGACTTGCCTACTTCTCAGCTGGTTATATCAACCCAAAGGTGGAGAAAAGCGCTTCTAAGTGGCAGTCAAAAGGAAAAAGAAACTCAAGACATCTAAGCAATGGTGAAAAACCACTCTCTAAATGGAACGCAGATGTCCATGATCAACTCGATCCTTATTTGATCGATCATGAGAATTCCAGCCGGCTCCCTCCATCTTCTATGGCTTCTTCTCAGAGATCATTCTCATACAATCAGTCACGTTTTTCAGCTAATTCCAATTTCGAGTTAGCTGACGTTTCCCCTAGAAGCAGCCCCACAGAGTCCTTGTTATATGAGGTTGAAGTCACAGTGGAAGCTTCAAGGTCTCAAGCTCAACATGTTCCTTATATCTCCCTCATGAGCAAGCTTAATGGTAAACCTATCACTGGTCACCCACTCGCAGTCGAAGTTTTAGAAGACGGGTATTGTGATCTTGAACCACCCGATTATCCGCCAGGTGGCAGCTGTGATTTTGATTATGAAGACACAGAAATTAAAGTCACAGTCAAACCAAAATCACATAAAAAGAAGAAAACCAAATTCAGATCTCGTTTCAATTGTCGTAAATCTTCCAAGTCAAAAAAGAGGCATGGCTCGGGCTCTTCCTCGAAGAAGACGAGAAAGCTTTCGTCACTAACAGGTGCTCACAAGAGTAAACCCATGTCTCAGACATCCAACAGTCCTCCTACCTTGGCTTGTATTCCGTTAAAGGTAGTGTTTAGTCGCATAAACGAGGCACTGAATGGCTCGCGATCTACTCACTATGCAGGTAACACATGATGACGACCCCCTTATTGATTTATGGTAAAACTGGGGTGATTATTATACCTTTTTTTTCTTCTTTCTTTCTAATAGTTCAATTTAAATATGATTGAAGAGATTTCAGATTAAGTTAGGAGACCTAATTGACAAGATTAATTACCAGGAATGTACATTTGATCTTATTGGTAGGAACTTTAGTGTTTTATTTTTGTTATAGAAGTGTAGAGTTGTAGGAAATGGTAGAGACTAGAGACATTAGACAGTCATAGATTAGATTGGTAGATTGTTCTTGGTTTACACATAAGGCCAAAGAGGTTGAGGCTTTGATGTTGCTGAATTTTAACATATACCCAGCTTACTTCTTTGTTCATTGAACGAGTCTTAGTACGACTTGAACTCTGTAATTGTTTTTGTTGGAGTTTTTAGAGACATTTATTTATCATAAAAATTGCGGACGACTTTGTAATCGTAGAGTAGCGTCTCTCAATGCACATTGCAATGCAGTTTTTGTTGTGGTTCATTTGAATACAAGTTTGTAATCGGAGAGATTGTTGATGAACTCTTTTCAAGCATTGAAGGTATATACGCCTGTCATTTGTCAATAAAGTATATAGGTCTCCTTTATTTTGTGAGTAGCCATGATTGATGCAAATCACAATCCAATTTCTGTTCCTATGATTCAATTTGAAAAACATTTTTGTCACCATACGGATGAATGAAAGTGCATAACATTTTCACCTAGGTTTTTTCTAGAATAAAGGAATTACCAAAATGGGTTTAACTGAAAATAGTTCGTAGTATGGGTTCTTCGTGAACTTGGGTAAGAGGTAAAGTTGTTGTATTGCCCAATGGTTCTTGTAAATAAATTATATAGTTTCTCGGTTCCACTCAATAGTTTACACTTGTCTCGCTGGGACATAGGGAGTAAAAGAAATATAAAATTTACAATTTTTTTTTTCCGTTTTATGATCACCTAAAATAGACTTTGTTGACCGGTTCATCAGTTTTGCTCCAATTTCTTTGATTGCTTTTCTTAAACGAAAAAAAAAGCTTAGAATTAAAGTCGTTAAAGACTCCAAGTAGAATAACGATTGTGAATCGCTTGTACTACTTTTTTTTGGGTACAAACATGTACTAATTTGTGATACTTGTTTCAATGCAATTTCATCTTGATAAACTGTCAATATGCATTCAACTTCATCACTAATGGCTTTCACCCTTGCATAATCATTATACATTCACAACAATAACAACCAAACATCAAATTCGTTTACTATCTATCTTACCCGATTCTCATCCTCGCCACGTAGTTACCGGGTCAAGTTTGGAAAGGTTGAGGATTTGTATAAGGACGTCTCCTCAACCAGAACACGAAAGGGCTCCTAACAATCTTTCACTTTTTTTCATTTTATTAGATGCTCCTAAGTTCATTTTTAGTTTCTTCTAAGTTCATTCTATCTATGTTCTTAGGATTGTTGATTTGATACCACTTTATAACACCCTCGTTTATTCAGGAGTTATAACTAAACCTTCCTAGATACTTGATCATATTATCACCATGGCGAGTAGTGGCAGCGTTACCAAAACATACAATCAATCAAGAATAATACTGAATTAATAAATAAATCAGTTTACAAATCCACATAACCAATTGAATTACAATACTTGCAATAACGTAAGTGTAAGTCTAATATGTGAATGTAATTAAATAAACTAGTTTGGTATATAGTAAAGTTCTTCTATAGTACTCATATACCAAATTAAGACCAAATGGAGACCGCCTTGTAAAAGCCCAAACCGTTACAAGCATTCTACATCCAAGCCAATTATCTCACATGACTTGAATGTAACACTGCTCCCCACTGACCGGAAAATATCTTATTGATCATCACATGCCAGTTATTTAGAAAAGATTAATATACACACATGCGAAGGACACACACAAGTCAACCACATGTTGAGTGCAATCATTAGCAACAAACTACAAACCACTGAGGCACTGACACAACCAGTATACAACCTTTAACACCAAAATTAGACGTACAAACTGAAACAACCATACTCTTACTCATTCTCATAACTCTCAATTTTCAATTTCACTTACCCTTCCTTCCCAATATGCACACCCCTCATCGGAGGAAAATTACATGAGGATCCGAGTTCAACCTCTCCATAGACTGCTTCCACACCAACCTCTAAATCAACAATTCAACATGTCAAATCAAATCGTCACATGCTATGCACAACGACCATATCAAATTAACATGCCATACACAATGTCATAGGCTAGCCACAACGCCACACCACAAGGCACAACGAACTTTTGTGAACAACGCCAACATCCACAAACTAGGCAATTGAGGGTTTTCTTGAGGGAGAAAATAATGTCAAGGGTGTAATACTCCGTATTTCTATGTATTAGGGACTCGACCGAGTAGGGCTTACTCGACCGAGTGGGTTGTGCACTCGGCCGAGTAGAGGCTAATCGACCGAGTAGGTTGTGCACTCGGCCGAATAAAGGCTACTCGACCGAGTAGAGTTGGCTGATGTTTGGAACAATATTCTGTTCTTGGGTACTCGCCCGAGTGAGATCGGCACTCGACCGAGTACATGTTGCACTCGACCGAGTACGACGGGTTTCGGGATTAAGTCGGACATATGATTAAGGGTTAATAAGAGGAATTAGCTTTCATAATTCAGTTTACGCTTTCATAATTACAAACCCTAGTCTCTCAAACTTTCCTAATTCCTCAAGAACACCTTTGATCATCTTGTGCCTAATCCGATCTTTCACTGCTTTGGTTGATTGCATCGGGGGAAAGGGAATATTGTTATTGATTGTGTGAATATTGATTGTTTAGGAGAGAACTTCATAGAGGAACGCATCTGATTGCTTGTGTGATTATTCCGGATTTGCTATAAGGTAGGGTTTCCCTACTCAGTTTATTTGTATTGCTAATTGATGTGATAAGATGATATGATCCTTGATATGTGATTGATGATGATGTTAATGGAGTTGGGTTGCTGTTTGGAGATGTTACTATGGTTACTGGTTGGTGATTCCGTTGGGAGACGGATAACGCCCCGAGTTCGCCCCCGTAGTTATCCCGCTACGTGGGGGATGTGCACATTAATGATCCGTGTTTGTCTCGCTGCGGTGAGTTGGAACATCGACGCCTGTGGCTGCGGTCCATGGTCAATAGATGGTTTTTGTAGAGCAAGGATGGTAACCTGAGTTTACTAAGGTGTCCGTTGCGGTGGCCCTCCGGTTTCTCTTTCCCTTGTGTTTATCTTGTACGTTGGTCGGTATATGCGAATATTGACCCCTTTACTGTTTTACAAAACTGATGTGATCCATTGGGGGATGGCGAGCAGGTGGTCGCAGGTAATCGATAGATCTTCGTGGGGGATCGAGGATGGGATCACTGCGTCGTGTCGTAGCTTTCGCTGATAGTTAGAGTCATATACATTGTTTAGTTTCTACTACTTTAATATTGTTAATTTTGGATTATAGGTCAGACGGTATGCCGTCTCTTTTGAGGACATGTATTTGAGTCAAACTATTTATTAAATAAAGTATTGCTTCTTTATTGATTGTTTTGATATGTATTAATTACCTCGGGCAACCAAGATGGTAGTCCTTCCATATGCTAAGGGGGTCTTGTAAGACATCTTGGTGTATGAGGGTGTTACAAAGGGTGTGTAAGTTTGCTAATGACGAAATAATGCTTAACAAAAATAACCCAAAGCATATAAACTAAAGTGAGAAAAAAAGAGAAGCAAAGCCATGACATGGGCCACGTACTGATTTGCGGCTGATCGGCTAGGCGACAACCTCTTAGCGTCTGGTTGGACGACCCTAACCCCTTTCTCGGTTCATAAACTATTTTTTTTGTTATATTTCTTTTTAGGGTAAATTGATAACTTATACCTTATATAATTAACTTTTTCAAAACTTATACCTAAAATAACTTTCTTTTAAAACTTATACCAAAAATCCAACAATTTTCCAAATTTACTAACAAATCTGAAAAACAGACACAAGTAGACGGTTTTACCCTCACTAATTAACCCATCACCATTCACCACCCTTTTTATGCATCATTAATCCCAACCTCTCTCATTCAACACATAAACCCCACCACCATCACCACGATCAACCTCCTTCCCCATGCCTGCACCACCACCGGTACCACCGAATTTGCCCTCCCGCTGGCGGGTCTTCCTATTACCGCCCCATTAAACACCTAAAATTAACCCACAACCTCCCAAGCACAAACACACATGCAACACTCACCTGACACCCACACTACAAACCCAAATCACAACTACTACCATTTGAAGCTCCCACCAACAATCAACATTATTGTAGTGGGATATTCTAAATGTGCATATGTACAAGGTTGATTAAATGAAAGTTTTGAATGATATTCATTGTCTCCTTTTAAGATTAAAATTCTAGCAAACAAAGCACACACATTTGATACCATCCTCCTCCATAACAAAATTCTCTATTTTTATTCCCCAACCACCATTAATACAAGTTTCACACCGAAATTGAGTTCGGAAATGGAGAATCGAGCTCCACGAGCATTATGGCTGCCTAAAACAAAGCACCACCAATTTCTACTTACCTTGCTCTTTGTCTCCACCAACACCAATTGAACCATCGCGCGCTCAACAGAATCGAACACAACAACAACATTGTATTCAATTTCGATTATGTGTTGCTATCAAAAAGGAGATCTGGTTTTGAGTGTGAATTAGGGGTTTTTGGTGGTGCAGGGAGGGTTTTCATAGCTATGGGTGGTGGTTGGGTTTGGGGTTTCAACGGGATATATGGTGATGCTTAAAGAGATGCCGCCGGAAAGATAAGTTCGACAACGCCGTCATAAAAGCACTGGCGGTGGCATTCAGAAACCAGTGGTGGTGCCGCCAAGAGGAAGAAGAGATTGGTGGTGGCAGTGATGTGCTGGATTTGGGGGTTAATGGGTTGATGTGGTGGGGATGGGTCAATGTGATGGGTAAGTAAGGGTAAAATGGTCTATTTGTTATATTTGGTATTAAGTATAAAAGAAATTTTGATTTTTGGTATAACTTTTGAAAGAAAATTATTTTAGGTATAAGTTTTGAAAAAGTGAATTATATAAGGTATAAGTTATCAATTTACCCTTCTTTTTATTAAATAAGAGTAATATATTATTTTATCACATAAGTTGTGACACCCTCAAATTTGCGGAAAGAAAAAAATAATTTAAATACATAATGAAGGTGTCTGAAATAAAAAGGGTCATTACAATACGGAATAATATTCTACAAAAGAAATATACAAGACGGGAGACATATCTCCCGTATAAATACGGAAATGAAAGAGTGTATAATAATATACAATCTAAGAACCGAATATAGGTCCAAGGTAATACTTCGCTCGCTAGCTCGTCAATGTACCCAATGTATGCATTCACCACCTGTTCGACCGCATTAAATATAAACACGGAAGCCACAGTCAGTGGGGAGTAACTCCGAGTCCTCCCAGCCACGAAATGTCGAGTTTGATGAAACATGAATAACATAAAAGCAATGTATATGGAAAATACAAAACTTAAACATATATGATATGCTTTTCATGTTATGAAACAGATAACTAACAAATAACCTAGCATGTGAAAGCTATCATGTGAAACCGATAATAAACTATAACTCGAGGTAGGGAAGCTGGTATGCTAGCTCAGAGGTTCCTCTCAGAAACATGGCCATGATACACTCCAAACCCTAATCAACACGTAATCATGTGAATCAGTTAACAATCGGTAATCCAAACTCTATCAATCCTAGCCGGCTTGCATCTCACCTTCTAAAACTCATAGAATCATCAAACATGAAAGACCAATACTTCTACAAACAGGCATAAGTTCTTAGCACGTCAATAGAAGACTTCTGTAACTCGAGTCTATACCACGAGGTAGGATATACTTAAATATTTAGGCTCAGCGGTCACTCCGGTAACATGGCCCAAATACCAAGCACACATCTAGGCTCAGCGGTCACACTAATGACATGGCCCAGATCCAAAGCACATATCTTAGCTCAGAGGTTCCTCTCAGAAACATGTCCAAGATACGACTCAACCCTAACCCTAGACTGCGCAGACCCAGAGAAATGCGGAAAAAACCTCGCATCCAAGACCCATGATACAATCACATGAGTACACCCTAAGAAGATCCATCAAAGGGGTTGGCTAGTACTTAAACTGGCTCCATTTCCCAAAGTGGAAACCATGGCAGCCATACCCCGACTTGGATATAAACCCACCAAGCCGGGACACAGAAGCTATCAAGCAGTAAACTCCATATGCTCGTTAAAGATAGTACGGGCCTATCAATGTCATGGTCCAAGATACTCATTTAGAATTAGAATGGTCAAGACGCCATATATACTCATAATTCTCTATGGGTACTTAGTCAACACGACATATATCATACAATCAAACAGTCACGGGAAAACTTCCTATCATGTGACTAATTGCATATAAATCATATTCAAATATCATATCGCCTCATATCTATTAAGGCTCATTCATTCATTAAATAAAACCTTACTTGAAGACAAATCCCCGACCCGAGTCCCGCGACGGTTCATCAGTCAAAACGGGGCTGACTAGATCTTAGTTTGACCAACCCCGTTGGATTCAAACCGGCTAAAACAGAGTTTTATCACATAGACATAAAATCAAAACATATTCTTACAGTTATTTTAATAAAACTTCTAAAATGTGAATTAGATTATATTTCTACCCAAAACCCGTTTGACTAAAAGGATATTAAATTAAACTACGATCTCGTCTTATAATTTCTAACATGTGAGAAATAATAATTTAATGAAAAAGCTTTTTAATTAAATATTTTACTTATTAATATTTCTCGCTTGCTAATTATTACAAAACGCGATAAAAATGACGATAACTCAAAAACCGTCACAAGTCCCAATGTGGGACCCACGGGCTGAGTTGGGCCGGACCCCACATGGGCATGGATGGGCCCCACGGCCTGTTTTGGCAAAATGGGCTGTTTTGGCCTTTTTAACGGTTTTACTAAAAAACCGTTTCTAATTATTTCCCGCATGCTTTAACATAATTAAAACCCGTCAAAACAACAATTAAACAATCAAACATTGACACAACCCAAAGACCAAAACCCGGACCCACCATGGACCAGCCCAGACACGGTATGAACCGGCCACCCCCCCTGGGACCGGAGTCTGGTCCGGTTTGGCCCCTCCTCCACGGTTCACTCAACCAAAGCAACAATCCAAATTTCCAATTAATTCTAACATGTTTTTAATTACTAACATCCATTTTTAACATCCAATTTAACCATCCAACATGCAACAATCATCATCATGAAGAAATCATAAAAATATAACAAGGACACCAACATATTCATAAATTCCTACAACATAATAAAATCAACCACTTATCATGTTACTAACTAAAATCATAAAACCATAATCATATGAACAAAAACTAAAGATGAACCAAAAACTAAAGTAAACCAAAGCTATGTACCATTTATCCGTCGAGTAACTCGGAATCGTTACCTTAGCTAGCTAAAATCAAGTAGCACCAAAATAATAAGAACTAAGAACTAAGAAACCCGTCTTCTAGTCTTCTCCTAAGATATACGAGTCACCAAACTCGTCTGCAAAATCTTCCCCTATAAGAAATGACAAGAAAACATTATTAGAACTTAAAATATGATTTTCCATAATTAAAGTCTTGAAAACGATTTTGACGGAATTGAAATAAAACCGTACGTGAAGATGAGAGCGAAGAGGAGATCCTAGAATTATAAGTTTAGGACGGATTTAATAAGAATGAAGGTTTTATGAAGGTTTTGCTCAAGAACGATGAAGAACGGATGAAGAACGCGAAGGACGCTCAAGAACGATTAAAGAAAGTGATATTTTGATCTTAATTTGATTTGTTGAAAAATGAAAAGTTGTTTGTGAGTAAAGTGGAGTGTGTGAGCCGTGAGTTTATAGAGCAAAATAGTGAGTTGGGTTTGAAATTGTTGTTATGGAATCGACCCGGTATAATAATTATATGACCGTAATTAATTAGATATTAAGTTAATTGAATTAAATATCAAGATATTATGTTATTGTAATGAAAAGAAATAAAATATCAAGGCTAAGAGAGGAAGAAAAACCGTTTGGTATGGGTGATATCGGGTCAGTTTTGTAAACGATTTGCGTAATTTTCGTTAACTGATCGATAAAGTAAATAAATATCTAGATATTATTATTAGTTTAATCAAAAGAATTAAAATATCTAATGTGAGTGGAAAACGATGACCTGGGCGCGTGACTCATGCCAATGTCGAGTTTCGGTTTCGTTTCGCGCTTTACGAGCGTGCGGGAATAGTTTTTATTAAATGACGTTCGGTTTAAAACCTTAAACGTTATTCTTTAAAGTCCGAATAAATTCAAAATAATTATATTAAATTATGATAAATCTTAATAAATCTAAATAAAAATAAATCAAAAATATTATTTTTTTAAATAAAATTTCGGTCTTCATACTTATGAGACGAGTCGGGAAAAGTCACCGGAAGTCAAAGTTGACTGAAAAGTCGAGAAAAGTCGAAGATGACTTAAAAGTCAAGAAAAGTTTAGGACGACTTAAAAGTCCAGAAAAAGTCAATGACGACTTTAAAAAGTCAAGGAAAAGTCAAAGACGACTTAAAAGTCAAGAAAAGTCAAAGATGACTAAAAACGGTCTTTTCATGGAATCCCTCAAAAATTCCAAATACGAACGCGGAATTTCAAAATAAGACTCGGAACAAAAATTCCTATTTTAAAAACTTAAGTTCTACTGACAAGTGTTAGTAAATATTTTAACTAGAAAAATTGGCATTTTTCGGGTTGTTACAATCACCCCTCCTTTTAAAAATTAAAAAAGTTTCGTCCTCGAAACTTAGAAGAAGGAAAGTAACATATATGTAGGTCTATTTCAAAACTGTTAAAAATAAATTTGTAATAAAAATACAGGGTCTTATCAATGGAACTGAAGGTTCTCGTCTGCAGTTAAGAACATCGACGTCCCAAGTCAAAGACTTAAAAGATACATTTTCGCATCAACAAATGAGAAAACTAGTTATCGAACGTCTCCAATAACGAGTCTCAACACTCCTTGACGGTAACATTACTTGAAATCATCAAACATTTCCAAAAGCTTTTAGTTCAAAAATTCTATAGTAAAGGTAATAACTCTACTATCTATGCCTAAAATTTCTAACTAAAGTTTCTAATAATCTATCTATAAGAGATGATACTCGATACAAGGAACGAAATATTCTAAAGAATAAATCGAATAGAAAGAGGGAAGAAAGAAGGAGATTTTGAAAGTTTTCTCAAGGATAGAAACACAACAAGAAGACATTACACGAACGTAGAGCGACTCGAACATCGAAATCACAAATCGTGATAATAGGAGGTACGCCCAAACGATTACAAAGGACTAAAACGGGAAAGGATTGAAAGGTAGCGGATTGACTAAAGATCAATTTGAGGAAAGAGAGCGGAATGAACCACAATACTATCTTCCATCTATGATAATTCAAATGTCGATCTTAACTCGACAACACTAACTGTACCAAAATCTAGTCCTCAAGAGAGTGCAATATATCCTCAATATTTTCAATCATCAGATTCCTACCAAAATATTTCATAAGCATGACACATCGAGTAACAACTCCCAATTATTTAAATTCAATTAAAATCTTCTAAGGTCCATCAAAACTCTTATTGGAAATCACCATCAAAATATTTATAATTAGTGAAACAAGACCGCTAACAACCTCAAAGTAAAGGACTTACTATGAAATCCTTTAATCTAATTTATTCAAAAATTCATTATCCTAAGTTATTAACAATGAACTTTCCCCTCTTCAAAAGTTAAAACACAAATTCTCAAAAGAGATTAGTCACACAAATCTCATTTCACTTAACTTTTGCCAATCAAAGGGCAATGCGACCGTAAATCAATTTATTTAGTTCCTTCAAACTCTCAATACATCGGTTTCGCTTATAACAATATTCCTCAAGTTTGGTCATCCAAATCCAAAATTCCACAAGGAAATTATTTCCGTTAGGGTCCAACATTTAACGACCACAAATTCCCAAGTAACATTTAAAGAAATCACTCAACTTTCTAACCACAACTACAAACTATCATTATGATTATTTCGATCCTCAAAACGATATTGCAACATTAAGCTTTCATAGTCTAAAACTACTAAGAGAGTTTCATCCTAAGTTTATCCTCAATTCCTTATAATCATCTGAACATGAAACTAGCTTAATATGATGGTTAGGTACCATATTCGAACTTAACTTCCTCCTCAGGTACCAACTCCTCACCACCATAGGGGTGAAATTAATCTATAACCATTTTGCCTTCCTCAAATTACAAATTCATTCTAATCAACACTAATATTCCACAAAGTTCAAAGTTCTTCCGACAAAGTATAAGATACCACAAACAAATGGGTATGGCATCCACAAAAATGTTACAAGAGGAAGGTAAGGATACCAATGGTAAGATGGAGGAACTATCAAGAGTAATTTTTCAAGAGGCAAATAGGTTGGAAGAGAAAGAAGCACCTAGATAGAAGGAAGAGAGCATAATACAATAAGGACGAGAAAATTCATAGATAAAGAAGGAATAAACTTCCAATTAGGCTTGTAAATCTTCAAATCTTCGGTAGAGGATACTCCTTCTAGGTAACACAGATCTCTTCTACACGAGGTCCAACCATCTTCATAAGAGACAAAACAAATTAAGTTACTCCTAACAATTAGCATAAACAAATAGACTACAACATAAATCCTAATCTACCCATCCTACCATTCTATCTCACAAGGTTATTATTTTATTAAGGTCAAGTTATTTATACAAGGGTACACAAACGTGCGTCTGGAGCAAAAATGCTCTGATACCAACTGTGACACCCTCAAATTTGCGGAAAGAAAAAAAATAATTTAACTAAATAAAAGATGATAATACATAACGAAGGTGTCTTAAATAAAAAGGTTCAACAAAAAGGAAATAATATTATACAAAAGAAATATCCAAAAGGGAGACATATTTCCCGTATAAATACGTAAATAAAAGAGTGTATAATAATATACAATCCTAAGAACCGAATATAGGTCCAAGGTAAATACTTCGCTCGCTATCTCGTCAATGTACCCAATGTATGCATCACAAACCTGCCAACCGCATTAAATATAAACACGGAAGCCACAGTCAGTGGGGAGTAACTCCGAGTTCTCCCAGCCACGAAATGTCGAGTTTAATAAAACATGAATAACATAAAAGCAATGTCTATGGAAAATACAAAACCTTAACATATACGATATGCTTATCATGTTATGAAACAAATAACTATCATATAACCTAGCATGTGAAGGCTAAGCTACTCATGCAAACTATCATGTGAATCAGTTAACAACCGGTAATCCAAACTCTATCAACCTTAGCCAGCTTGCATCTCACCTTCTAAGATTCATAGAATCATCAAACATGAAAGACCAATACGTCTACAAACAGGCATAAGTTCTTAGAACCGTCAATAGTCGACTTCTGTAACTCGAGTCTATACCACAAGGTAGGAAACCATCCTAGCCCTAGACTGATCAGACCTAGCGACAACAGCTAACCCATTCCCTGTCTCATTACCAACAGTACATGAGAATCTCTACTAGGCGACCCCCTAAGTAGAGTTGGCTAGTACTTAAGCTGCCTCCATTCCCAAAGTGGAAGCAATTAGGCAGCCATGCCCCCGGCTTGGTATCAAAAGGCCCAAGCCAGTGACACAAAAGCTATCAAGCCATGAACATATACTCGTTAAAGAATAGTAAGGCCTATCGATTGTCATGGTCCAGGATACTCATTTAGAATTAGAATGGTCAAGACGCCATATACTCATAATTCTCTATGGGTACTTAGTCAACACGACACATATCATACAATTAAACAGTCACGGGAAAAACTTCCTATCATGTGACTAATTGCATATAAATCATATTCAAATATCATATCGCCTCATATCTACTAAGGCTCATTCATTCATTCATAAAATAAAACTTTACCTGAAGACAAATCCCCGACCCGAGTCCCGCGACGGGTCATCAGTCAAAACGGGGCTGACTAGATCTTAGTTTGACCAAACCCGTTTGGTCAAACCGGCTAGAAACAGAGTCTTTACCACATAGACTTTAACATAAAATCATCATATTCACTACATGTTTATTTTATTAAAACTTCTAATATGTGAATTATTAAATCTTACGAAAACCCGCATGACTTAAAGGATATCGAATTAAACTATAATCTCGTCTTATAATTTCTAACATGTGAGGAATTATAATATTATGAAAAATACTTTTAATCAAATAATTTACTTATTAAAATTTCCCACTTGCTAAATATTACAAAACACGATAAATTAACACTAAACTCAAAAACCGTCACAAGACTAAAAAGGTGACTCATGGGCTGATTTGGGCCGGACCTAACACGGGCCTGGACTGGGCCCACGGCCTGGTTTGGGCCTGTTTTGAGACGACAATTCTAAACTCTTTTCTTAATATTTCCCGCATGCTTTAACATATTTAAAACCCGTCAAAACAACAACCAAACAATCTAGTATCGACCCAACCCACTAGCCCACTCACGGACCAGCCCAGACCGGACCTGGACCGGGCCTGAACCGGCCTGAACCGGCCTGGTTTGGGTCGGTTTTGCCAGCCACTTACACGGCCACCCTAACAACAACACCTAATTTATTTCTAACATGTTCTAAAAATCAAACATCCATTTTAACAACCAATTCAACCATCATTCATACAAAAATCATGGTTATAAATAAATCATCCAAACATGTCAAGAACACTAACATATTAAAAATTCCATACAACATAGTAAAAATAACAACTTATCATGTTACTAATTAAAAATCATAAATAACAACAACATAAACAAAAACATAAGAAAACAAAGGATGAACCAAAACAAAAGACCAAAAGATATGTAACATTAATTCGTCGAGTAACTCGGAATCGTTACCTTAGCTAGCAAAATCAAGTAGCACCAAAAATAAGAAGTAAAGAAAACCCGTCTACTAGTCTTCTCCTAAAATATACGAGTCACCAAACTCGTCTTCAAAATCTTCCCCTATAAGAAATGACAAGAATAATCTTGTTAGAATTAAAACTTGATTTTCCATAATTAAAGTGTTGAAAACGATTTTGTCGGAATTGAAAATAAACCGTACTTGAAGATGGAGAGCGAAGAGGAGATTCTAGAAATATACGTTAGGACGGATTTGAATAAGAAATGAAGGTTTTGTGACGATTTTGCTCAAGAACGACGAAGAACGATGAAGAACGATGAAGAACGATGAAGAACGATTAAAGAAAGTATCAATTTGATCTTAAGTTGATTTATTGTAAAATGAAAAGGTTGTTAGTGAATAAAGTGGGTGGGTGTGAGTCGTGTACAAATAGAAGAAATATGGAGTCGGGTTTTGAAATTGTTGTTACGGAATTGACTCGAGTTTAATAATTATATTACGGTAATTAATTAGATATTAAGTTAATTAAATCAAATATCAAGATATTATGTTATTGTAATCAAAAGAAAGGAAAATATCAAGCTTTAAGAGAGGAAGAAGAGCCGTGTGGTTCATCAAAGAAATCGGGTCTGATTTATCGATTTGCGTAATTTAAACTGACGGATCGATAAAGTTGTAAATATCTTAGATATTATTATTAGTTAAATCATAAACATGAAAATATCTCAAGTGAGTGGAAAAAGATGACATGGGCGTGTGACTCATGCCAAAGTCGGGTTTCGGGTTTGTTTCGGGATTTACGACGACTCGGGAATAGTTAAATGATGCTCGGGTTTAAACCGTAAAACCTTATTATAAATTCCGAATAAATTCAAAATAATTTTATTAAATTATCATAAATTCTAATAAAGCTAAATAAAAATAAATTAAAAATATTAATTTTTTAAATAAAATTTCGGTCTTCAAAATTACAAGGCGAGTCGGAAAAAGTCAACGAAAGTCAAAGTTGACTTAAAAACGGGATTCTCATGGAATCTCTCAAAAATTCCAAATACGAACTCGAAATTTCAAAATTCAACTGGAAACAATAAATTCCACTTTAAAACTTAAACAGGCTGAAAAGTATTCGTAAAATATTTTTACTAGAAAAGTAGGGTACTTTTCGGGTTGTTACACTGCAAATGTCTCAACCTCGTCGGTTGGGATAGAATTTGTCTTCCTTTGTCTTTAGGACGACTTGGTATTTGTAAAGCTGAAGCTTTAAATAAAGCTTTTCAGATGAAACTTTTATAGAAAATCTTAACAGAAAAAAAATAATATTTGAACTACCTTCATAAAGAAAAAGTAACTGAAAAATGAATCTCTTTTCGAACATTCTCCATCGCAAAGATGTTCTTGGCAATGGAATAAACTTATGTATGTTCGAGATTTTTTTAGGAAAGGTCTAAGTTGGAATGATGGCAACGGGAAAAGCATTAGGTTTTGGACGGATAATTGGGTTTTCCATAAACCCATTGGGCAATTGTCTAATAGCACTTTTTTAATAGATAATAACTTATTGGTTTTTGAGTTCATCACATATGAGAAACAATGAGACGTTTTGAAATTAAATTATATTGTTAATATTGACATTGTTAATAAAATTACTGATAACCCTATTCCTTGGAATGATATAGCTGATTCTATGGGATGGGGCCTATCATTTGACGGATCTTTTTCGGTTAAGTCTGATGCTTGGCTAGTGCAAGGGGTTTTTAACTATAGTGATAGTATATGCCCTTTCGCCTGGGTTTGGAAGTGTGACCTTTCGCCCAAGATTAAGTTCTTTCTTTAGAAATCTTGTGTAGATGGTCTTCCTACGAAGGAAAGACTTCAGCGATCTCATGTGCATGTGCCTATCCATTGTATCCTTTGTGCATATGCCTATCCATTGTATCCTTTGTAACCATCATACAGAGGATCGTGACTATTGGGGTTGATAGTTTATTGTCTTTTTCCCATCGCCGAGGGATGATCATGTGCTATGTTTTGTAGAAAAACTTAACGCCTATAAAGATTTTGATTCCCCAAGTCTTTTCTTAAAACCTCTTTTATTTAGTGGAATGTTTGGTTTAGCATAAATAAATTTATTTTTGAGAATATTTTGGTGGACGTTGATAAGATTTCAAAGGTTATTTTGAACCCTTTATTTTCATAGTTTGACCTTAGATTTAGAGACTTAGATAAGCAAGACAATTGTTCAATCAGGGGAATTGATTGTAATAAAATTTGCATTGACAAAATTTGAAATTTTGGGCTTTTTATAAGGGATTCTAATTTCGATTCTAATGTGATTATTTATGTTTGGACGCTTTAATTAATGGAATATTTTTGTAGTTGATGCTATATTTGTTTCATAAATCTGGCAACTTTGTTAAACTTCTACTGTTTCAAAAGTAGAATTCAGGTTGTTTCAAGGGTAATTTTTACTTGTTTCAAGTATAAGCCATCATGTCACAAGTAAAGGTTACCCTAGATCTCGTCTCAAACTAATCTTATAGTCTAAATAGGACTTCAACCACTTTGCATAAGAAAACTTTTGGAACCATTCTTAGCTCCTTAGGTGTGGAACACATTGACACTATGTTACGAAAAACTTTGTAGAGGGGATGAGTGACATAGTCAATGGAGATAGGGAGCAGTATGTTAATGTAATTTTCTCATCGACACATTTATTTGTATTTGCGGGTTTTTATAGGGATTGTTAGAGGAAACATGAGTCATTTCTTTTGACATAATTTCACTTCTTACGATACAATGTATCTTATCCTTAACCTGGCCTTCCTTTCTTCCCTTACCCTTCAAATACTTGCATTTGACAAGTCCTTACCGACTACTAAGTAGCATCTTATTATGCACCCCCTATGTCCTAGTGAATAGTTTACACTTACTTTATTTTGTGAGGGGGAAATAAAGCAAATGTAAACTACTGGCGGGGACGGAGGGAGTAATAAAGTAAACTTGCAATAAACTTATGTTAGACTATTCACGTCTTCTATTTGTAAGTCTTGTGTAAGACAAACTTGCTATCCTGACCTTATTGTCTAGACTGTTATTGATTATATCGTGGTGTGATCGATTTAAGTTTTTAGCTTGATTGTTGTTGCGGCCCATGATTAAATTTTTACATTCGTCGCCTTTTTTCGAGGTGTTGTGAAACACAGTGCACTTTACATTCCCAGTCCTCCACCTCCACTTCCACTGTTACCATATCAACATCATCAGGTAATGGTAATGAAGAATGAATCTTGTAGAGACATGAGACCAAACCAAATAAACTTGCGTATTCTTCACTCATTTATTAAGGTTCACATATGCAAGACCGTCTCACTAAATGTTATGTGTGTTTGACCTCTTAAGTTACTCAGACTAATGTGTTCTGATACATGATTTTTGTAAAGATAAAGAAACCATATCATTAATCTATTATGAAATGTCAAACTGATGTGTTTGACCTTATTGCTCCCTTATGCAATTGCTATCTGTATTTCGATGGGTAAATAAACCGATAAGGTGACCTGAAGACTAAATAAACGAATAGAAATGACAACTAACATATTGTCTTATGCAAAAGATTTGGTGATCAAAGGTGGCTTTGATTAATTTACACACGGTATGTAATCCTAAAGAAAAAACTATATGTATTCCTTTTAAGATTTAAGTTTTTTTGGTTGCTATTTTTTACGGGTATAAAGCTTATAAATTTTAATTACTTACACTAATGGTTAAATTTTTGTGTAGGGAACACTTTGAAGTAAAGAGTAAAGACTCTTTCTTGACACTTATGCGAAGTCGGGGACAAGAACAAAATTGTTGTCTTTCGATTTTTTTGACGTACTCAAGATGTATTTTTTAGCTATTATCACGGGATGTAACGAACATAAGTATTTTGTATATTTTTTTTAATAAAGATATGATTTATGAATTTTTTTTTGTATCTACATTGTTTCTATTATTATTTTAGTTTTCTTGAAGGCTAAACAGAAAGTGGAATGAAAATAGGGTATACTCATTGTAATTGGAAAATTGTTGCATTACATCTTGAAAGTGTTGCAAATTTTTGTAGGAGAAAAGAAGAAAAATGTTGCTTCTACACGTTAAAAATGTTACTTCTCACCCTAAAAAATGTTGCATCTTAAAATTTAAAGTGTCGCATTAGCTCTTGAAAAGAAGTGTTGCAAAAACAAATAAAGTGCAACATTTTCCAAAAGTGTAGCTTTTGGTGAGAAAGTGTTGCCTTGGGCTATTGCAACGAGACTTTAGGCAGCACTCTTAAAAGTGAGTGCTGCCTAAATGTAACACCCGGAAATGTACCCTATTTTTCTAGTAGAAATATTTTACGAAACCTTTTCAGCAAATTTAAGTTTTAATTTAGAATTTAAAGTTTCGAGTCGAATTTAGAATTTCCGAGTTCGTATTTGGAATTTACGCGAGATTCCATGAGAATTCCGTCTTAAGGCGAGTTTGACTTTTCTTGACTTTTAAGTCGTCTTTGACTTTTCTTGACTTTTAAGTCGTCTTTGACTTTTCTTGACTTTTGAGCCGCCTTTGACTTTCGTTGACTTTTCCGACTCACCCTTTACTTATACTCCCTTATACTCCTTAACCTATATCATTCAACACAAACACCAACACTTTTCTTCATCACTAAGCAAACCAAAAACCCTTGCCTCCATAATCTTTTCGATCTTTGAATCATCGTAGCTCATTCGTTCTTTGACGGAATTCACGTAAGTTCGTCTTATTCTTCCCCTCTTACCTTCCTCTATCCGTATTGGTAATAAAATTACCGTCTTTCTCGCTTTTTCAATTATCCGTCTTTCTCAAGGTGAATGATATTCATCTTTTATTATCTAATTGTATGTAGGTGGAGACTAGGAAGGTTTAGAATCGATTAAAGACGCGTAAAGGTAACGGTGAAGGGTTACTCGATATCATTTACGTGTTTTGCATGCTTTATATGTTAGAAATCGTATTTAGAATACGATTAGAAGCTTAGGAATCATGTTATGATTTATGATTGTGGTTATTTGATGATTGTTGATAATAAATATTGATTGTTGATAATTATTAGAAGTGAATTAGGAGAATGGAAAATGATAGAAATGGTGGTTGTGGTTCTCGGGTAGAAGGGTGCTCCTGGCCGAAGGACCGGCAGCCGGTTCAGTGCCCGGCTGGGATTTCACTGCACCGACCCTTTTTCGTAGAATGATCATATCTCCTTCGTTACTTGCTTGTTTTGGGCTTGTGACCACTCGTTGGAACCGTAAGAGAATAAGCTATCACCTCGATTTGGAATTTATGCATTACCATATCTAGAACTCTAGTTATGACCATTTGAAGTAGACCCTTGTTTTGATAGTTTCCAAACTTGTGATTTTTGTGTTTGTTAGTGTTGTGCTCTGAGCCGGGGTACCGGCCGCCTCCCTCTTGACCGGCCTGGAACACATTACCTTGCTTTCTATGATTTTTGGTTTTTGCCTTGTGCTCTGAGCCGGCCCACCGGTCGCCTGTCCAGTGACCGGCCTGGAACACGGCTGTGATCTTTTCCTTTGACTTCTAAAACTCGTAATTTATAATAGTTCGCATGATTCGTTTATCGTATAATTTTACGTAGAGTCTTATAATATTCATTTTTTGGATATATGATATTTCATTCGCTTGTATCACATGTTTTGTGACGGTTTTTGCTATGTCCCACTTTGAGTCGGTTTTTACAAATGATACGGTTTGAGCACTATTTTGTCTTGTGCTTTGTACTCTCATTCCCTTGGCTAACTTCCCGTTCGTAAGGCTGGAATGTCGGAACGGAGAGGTATCCTATTGCTTAAATGCATGTGTTAGTGGGCATACGACGACGTTGTTGGGAGTTGAACGCTATGCGTTGATCGACCCGGCCGTCAAATGTTGTGTACTTGCGAGGTGGTGTTATTTGCATGTAGCGTACCGCTTGTTATGAGGCTTGATCTCTTTTCCGCCTCTTTCGTGAATTGATCTACCGAATTTGGGGTACTCGGCGTCTATGAGTGACCGAGTCTTGGATGTGGAACGTCTTACCACATGTCGAATCGGAACATGTCTTATTCCGAGAGTCTGGCCAGGTTTAGACTAGGACCGTATTATTATCGTC
>JAIUZE010005553.1:0-30362 GCA_022085475.1 Heliosperma pusillum
GATTTTAGCTAGTTTGCTAAACACTTGTTCTTTGCTAACATTTTGAGAGACTCCGTCTCTTTGTTGTATTCCGCACTTAGTTTGTAATATTTTGACACTCCTCGTTTTATCTATCTTGCATGTATAAAAGGTTTTTAAAATCTCCTATTTCCGCTATATAATTCACATGCTTGTTTGTTTTATATTTCCGCATTCGCGAGGGTTGTCACACCTTTCATAGGGGACACTTTCAAGAAAACTTTGTCACCAACGTCAAACTCCAAAGGTTTTCGTCGGGTATCGGCATAGGGATTTTGGCGATCTTGAGCGACTTTCATCCTCTGACGAACGATCTTCACATGGTTAATCGTCTCCACAAGATTGTCGGCCCTAAATCAAAGACATCACTCAATTGATCCAAACAAATAGGGCTACGACACTCCCTAGGGCTACGACACTTCCTTTCATAAAGAGCTTCATAGGGCGCCATCTTAATAGAAGCATGGTAGCTATTGTTGTAAGAAAATTCTACCAAGGGTAGGCTCTTCTCCTAACTAGCTTGAAAGTCAAGGGCACAAGATCGCAATAAATCTTCAAGGGTTTGAATAGTCCTCTCGCTTTGTCCATCCGTAGCGGCATGAAAAGCGGTACTCATCAACAATCTACTACCCTGAGCTTCTTGCAAAGCCTTCCAAAATCATGAACAAAACGTAGGATCACGGTTGAAATTGATCTCCTTGGGGACACCATGGTAACGAATGATCTCATCAAGGTAAGCACTAGCAAGTCGATCCAAGTTCTAAGTCTCCTTAATACGAATAAAACTAGCACACTTGGTCAACTTCTAACATCCTCGATTTTACCATAATGGATAATTTAATGAATCGTTGATTTTATAATTCTCTTATATTTGTATTCGCTAAAATATTTTAAATTTGCTAATTTATTTTTTTTAGCTTTTATTTTTTATGAGAATCCCAATTTTATGTTAATTGGGTCAAAATCGTTTCTTAGTTGTCTGTTTAGAGTTTAGAATTAGATTCTACACGAAATTTGAGAGAAACCTGACTCGTTAAGGTATGAGTCAAGTTTAGTCTTGCCGGGTCAAGTTTTTAGGTCTAATTGTTGAAGGGACCCGTCATTTTTTCATCTTCCTCACAAAATTTCAGCATACCTTCTCTCTTCCTAACCTTCATTAATCCTTCAAAACTTTAAAGTTTAAGACTAATGTGATTTCTTCGTTTCTCAATGGAAGTTTATGATTTTGAACCATTCTTCTCCTCTCATTATCCTCTTCATTTGATACAATAAAAATCTAATCGTTCTCCAACTTTTATAAAAACCCATCTTTTATATCTAATCTTAAGACGAGCTTAATTTCTTTGGTGCTCAACCAAATTTAGTTCTGGTAGATGTTCTGCAATCCTCTCACCTTCCTTTTTCTTTCTAGGTAAGAAACGATTGAATCTATGAACTTCATTTTAAAACCCATTTTTCAGATTCTACTCAAGTTCTTCTTATCTTGTTAAATATTGTTAAAATGTTAAAAACTGTTAAAAGGGTGGATCTTGAAGAGTTAGGTCAAGGAATCCGTAGATATTGATAGCTAGCTTGGAAATCAAAGATTTATAGTACAAAAAGGTAACGTAACGTAAACGGGTTACTCGGTATTACTTTGTTTGATTAGTTATTTGTCTTAGAGTTGATGTTTGTTATGTTAAAGATTTAGTCTTTAAGTATTCTTGTCTTGTGAACATGGATTGTTGGATGTTGAACGAATTGTTGGTGGTTCATATGTGTGTTTGTTAGATGATGGGTATTATATTTGTTAATATATTAATTTTCAGTTCAAATCCATGTTTATGGTTGTCATTATATGCTTATAATCATCATCTTGTATTTATTTATCATACTTGATGTTAGTCTTGGTTGTGTTGCGGTTCACATGATGTTTGGAAGGTTGTTTGTTGTCGGATTTAAGTCTAAATTATCATTTGATTGATTTTTGTATGCCTTACACCAATTGTTTTTAAGTTGTCCAGTGGTCTACTCAACCGAGTGCCCTCGAGAAGAAAGTTCATGCTCCTCTTCACTCGACTGATTAATTGTGGTACTTGACCGAGTAGAGGTTACTCGACCGAGTACGTACGTTGTTGAACCATATAGAAATATGATTATGCTTTGATAATGACAAGAATATTTGTACAATGTATATGCTTGTGCATGTAATTGTTTGTTAGTCTTGGATAGATTAAGCATGGTTTGACACTTAAAGTTATAGCTAGTTTAGCTATAACCTTAATGATTTGTGAAGCAAAGGTGAAGCAGAGTTATAGGTCATTATACTATAACTTTGGAAACTGCTGAAGTAAAGATATAGGTGTTTCTACTATAACTTTGGTGATTGTTAAGCCCAAGATCAAAGACGAAGTCTTTAAGAAGCATGTGGAGCTCAAGATGAAGAGCTCGTGAATTGAATGAAGTGATGATAAACATATTGAAGATCTCCAGGAAGATTTTGTAGTATAGGTCGGCGTTCAATAACATAACTTTCATTATAATTTCGAGAAGTAGAGTTATAGCTACTTTAACTATAACCTTACTTCCAAGCTCAAAGTTATAGGTGAAGTTACTATAACTTTGGAGCTACGAGGTACAGTGCAACTGTTTTAGTTTTTCTAAACGGCTTTTTTTTAATATAGTTTTAAATAATCTTTTTAAAGAAAAGTATTTATAGTAGATTAAGGTTTCAATTTATTCAGTTTGAATATTATTATGATTTATCTATTGATTAGTAATACAACTTATTAGTTGTCATGCTATCTAGAGGTTTTATACATTTTCAAACCTAAACTCTAATCTATCTTACTTGAGCTGTTAATGGGCCATGGTTTCACGTGAGTAAGGCTCATGGGTTGTGTCTCTTGTGGTTAGCCTTTAGGTTTAATTAGGGTTACGTAATATGTAAACCTAATATCGTTCTTGTCACACTAGGGAGGCACATGGTTTACTAGGGTTTTGAATTTAACATAATATCTTTCTTGTTGCTCAAGGGAGGTCACGACTAAAGCTAGGATTTTTAATTAAAACCTAGTTTGCTTCTCTACTATAAATACTCAAGTATCTCATGCATTTAAAACAAAACTTTTCATACTAGAATTCACATTTTACAAACGTGATAAATATATTATGTAAAACCTTTATTTTGCAAAAACCTTTATTTTCGAAAAGCCGCACTTCAACTCGCAAATTATTTTGAGAAAATCGTTATTGGATTATAGTGCTAAAATTGTTTCTTATACGTTCAATTGTGTGAACCCCAAGAACAATCAAAAACACTTTTTTATTAACGTAAGATAGAATCGAGTATTTAACGATACTCAAACCTTGAATTAACACTAGAGTTAGTTTTACGAGTGGGTTTATAATTTTGTAATATGTAGGAAGGTACTAAAATTATTAATCGAGAAATAGCGGACGTATGTTTGGATTTGTGAAACTGAACCACTTCAAAATTCCGTGTGTCGCTTTCGTTCTTTAATTTGCTCTTAACATCTTCATTCACAGGTTACCTACTAGGTTGAATTTAGTTCATAAACTCATACATAGTATATTTCGTTACACGCTTATACGGACAATCAAAAAAGTAGGCATACTTTATTTATACTCAATTCGCCCCCCCTCTTGAGCATTTCAGATCAATAGACTCTTTAATTGGTATGAGAGTCTCGTGCTCTTGATTGCCTAACAGTTGGAAACTTATCCTTTCGTTTTATTTTTTTGTGTCTACGTGTAAAATGGATTTCAAGAATTTAAAAGCTCCTATCTTTGATGGGAAAAATTATAGTCTTTGGAAGAACATGATGACACACTATATCAAGGAACATGATTGGGCGTGTTGAAAGATCTTCCAAAATGGACCGAATAAAATTTTGGTTGCATCTGCCAATGACATTACCTATTAGAAAAATTCGAAAGCCATGACGTTGTTGTAAAACGGCATGATAAGCAATGAGTTTGATCGATTCTCCTCTTGTACTACAGCCAAGGAAAATATGGGATAGTATCAAACTTGCATATGAAGGTATTGCTCTTGTGAAAAAAACATAGGATTGATGTACTAATCCAAAAGTACGAACTCTTCTCAATGGAGAAGAATGAATCAATCAACAGTATGACCGCACGGTTTTGAGTCCGAGGATTTGGTAAGAAAAGTCCTTAGGCGTCTCTCTAAGAGATGGACATCCAAGGTGACTGTGATTGAGGAAGTTAGAGATCTCACTCTCATAACCTATCAAGAACTTATAGGTTCACTCATGGCACATGAACATCAATAGGATAAGCTTGATGAGGAATCTAGCAAAGGAAAAAGTGCAGCTTTGCAAGCCAATGGTGGTGAATCTGATTTTGAAGATGATACTGTCTAATTTACAAAACGTTTTAAAAAGAACCTTTTTAAAGGCAGACAATCAAAATTCAATAACAATAAAACTTTCAACAAAAACCTAATGAGTCTAAACCATCTTTCACCAATAGAGGATGCTTCAAATATGGTTAGACAGACTACATGATCACGGACTGTCCTACATAGAAGACTATTAAAGACAAAGCAAAACAGGACAAGACTAAAAAGGAATTCAAGCAAGTCATGCTAGCATCATGCTAGGGAGAGCTACACACTGAAGATGATGAAAAATTCGATGATGAGGAGGTCGCAAATCTCTGTCTAAGCAACATTAGTCTTGACCCAATTACTGATAGTGATAATGAGCGCAACAACTCGAGATCGGAATTCTGTTTGATAGGAGAATCAGACTCAGACAGCGAAACTGACGAGGTAAGCTTCATTCATCTTAAGAAGCAAGTTAAAAAATTGCCTAATAATGCTATGATAGATTACTTTGAGCAAACCCTTGATCAATGTCACGAACAAACTCACCGGGGTGCTAAACTTGTTACGTTGGGCAAGTGGGGGTAATAAAGGTTATTACATCGAAATTTGGATTGAGCTCAACGGAAGTATTCGCGACCGTAGCTGCATGTGTTCCGGGCTTAAGATAAATATTAAAGTAATATTATTGACCGAGAGTTCTAAAGTATAATCAATTAAAGAGTTAATCCACCAAATTATGTTAATGTGGGATGAATCGGCTCACTGTGCCCAACTTGATATGAATTTGGATCTCAGAATCATTTATAATAGTTGGGAAGAGGTCACTATTTAAATGTTAAAACTTGTTTAAAATGTTTACAATTATTTAAAATTATAAATGTTGACGTTTCCTTTATGTCTAAAATTTGTAGTTAACTTTGCACAATTGCAATGGCTAGTTCATCCAACACGACAAACACTAATGCTCCAACTTTCACCAATGTCTCATGGCGTTGATCCTTCATGGATCGATGTAAGCTAGAAAAGAATGGCGCTAATTTCGCCGATTGGGATGCGCAACTCCGCTTGGCCGCGGAGGGTGACGACAAGCTTCGTTATCTTAACGAGGCCTCTCCCACCACACCTAACAAAAGGTCAACCAACGGTGCAAGGCGAGCCTATGAGGCTTACCATAAAGAGTCCGCCGCGATAAAAAATGTTTTAATCTTCTCGATGTAGGCCGATCTCCAAAGGAGTGCCATAAAGATGAGCACGGCCTATGAGATCTACACGAAGCTTGTGACCATGTTTTTACAAGCTTCTAGGATCATTCAATATGAGACGACTTCCGAATTTTTCGACATGAACTTAAGAGAGGGCCAAAAGATTAGCCCTTATGTACTCAAATTTATTGACCTTTTCGAGACTCTCAAATTGCAAGGGGTTGACATTTCCGAAAAACTCGTTATTGATCGAGTACTACATTCCTTGAGGAAAATCAAAGCATATCTACAGTTTAGGGTAAACTACAATATGCAAAACATGAAAACCTCTCTCCATGAATTGCACAAGATGCTTGTGCAAGTCGAGAGAGATATGGGGCTAAATGTTAGCACCTCCAAGGATGTACTCAACATCAATAGCAAGAGTAAGGGGATGTTCAAGAAAAGTCCTAGTAAGGGGAAGAAGCCCTCCACCTACAAAGGCAAGGGAAAAGCTATTGAGAATAGCTCACCCAAGCCTAAGAAAGATGCTTCAAACGAGGACAAGTGTCATTATTGTAATGGCATAAGGCATTGGAAAAGGAATTGCCCTAAATATCTGGGAGATATCAAAGCTGGAAAGGTTCTTCCAGTAGGGAAATACTTATCCCCATCATTTATGTTATGAATTCAACTTGATATATAGATATGAGTTGTGATTCTAACCCTTTTTATTGTAATTAGGCCATGCAAGCAAGAATAAGGGCAAGGACAAGCAAGCCTAAGAAGGCTATTCAAGGGAAGCTAAAAGTAGCTCACCATGGTTGAAGACCTAAGAAAGCTTGGCCTCAGGATTGTCTCCTCTTTTGAATGTATTATGGTTGTTTGGAAAATTTTTTATTTCCTTGTTGGACATGGAAGTTTTATTTTCAAGAACAATTTGTTGTAATTGAATATTAGTGACTTGGTTTTCAACCATAGTCACTTGGTTTGTGGAAACTTTTATTCTTCTAAAAACTTGTCATTATACAGCACTTGCATTTAAGTAACATAAATTGTATTGACTCAAATTGATCATATAGTATTATGATGGTTAGATCATTATAATTAGTTCAAAAGCTAAGAATTTGATTCTCAGTTTGAAAGATCAATTGTTTAGTCATAATTGAGTTATTTAACTCAGAGTAGGGAATCTACCAAACCAATTGGCCACACCACTTATAAAGATGGTAAATGACATGGATATGAGTCCACTTCTTTAGCTTATAGAACTTATCTATCTCAAAGCTAAGATACTCTGTCTTTACAATGAAGTCTTTATTAGATCATCAAAGGTCAAGTTGTGATACTTCTACCACCCTCACGATCATAAGTACAAAATTGTTTGTGCCTCATAAAGCTATCTTTAAAGAAAATAATTTTATTTTTCTAAAGATAGAGTGGGAGAAAATAAGTCACAACGTAAAGCTAGTAAGGAACTAGTGAGGAAACCGAAAGAAAATGTTCTTAGGTTAGACTCAAGACTAGTAAGGAGACCAAAAGAAAGCGTTCTTAGGTGAATCCTTAAACTAGTGACGAGACCAAAAGAAAATGTTCTTGAAATAATAAGATTATGATCTATGAAGTGGAAGTACCTAGAAATTTTAAGTTTCGATTTTCTAAAGAGACTTATGAAACTAAATGGAATCTATGCGAAGGAATGATGTTTTATTTGGAGTTGTCCAATTATAGTTGCATGGATAGACATGAAGATGTGTTCAAAAGCTAAGTTAATGTGTAACTATGCTTAGATCCAAATCATCAGTGAAATACCTCATAGTAGGTGTGTACAAGATACACAACAAAACCACATGTCCAAATAGGGATTTGGAATGGGATGTGTACATGACACAAGCCTAAGGTTTCTACCAACCCTTAGAGGTTATGATGATCTTTTATATTATGAGATATAAGAAGAGTTTCACTCGAATTGTCGAGAAGTCATGTATAGACACGAAATTCAGTGGGATTTAAAGTCATGTATAGACATGAAGTTCAGTGGGAGAAATTGTCTTCCACGTAAATGGCGTATCACTCATTGTGAGTGACGTATTCATATTACCTTTTTTAAAGGAGTGGTTTGATTTTAATGCTGGATGAAAGAGGGAATCATGTATACTAAAATCAAAATCTATTGTGGAATAGAAGATTTTAGTTTGGCATTTAGAAAAGTGTCTTATATCGATAAGATCCTTAATCTATTTCAACAAGTTCAATAGGTTATTTATGTTGATGAAAGTGGGATCACTATGAAAGGGTCATAGTCATCCACTGAATCTAAGAGTTGTTAATCCACATGAGACCAATCATGTATGCCATTACATGCACGTACCTAAATGAATTGTATGATGTGAGCATGATAAGCCTATAACAAATTAATCCACATGAGTGTCATTGGATAGCCTACTAGAAAATCCATATGGTTCTCACGGAGAACTAGGGATTCATTCTTGTGTTTGGTAGAGAAAATTTGGATATGTGGTAAAGGTTACACAAACCCAAATTTCCAAACTTATAAGGATTTATCGAAATCCTAGGCGTACTTTTGTTATACAAGAAGCGAATAACTAAGTGAAGAGTCAAATAGAGACCTAGTACATTATGATGAGGATAAGGTGGCTTACAAGGACTTAATGGTAGATCCTTTCACCTAAATACCTATCACTTATCATGATAACGAGTGGGAGCATCTTTCAAGTTAAAGAGCCCGACACTAGATAGAGATCTACAAATGTACGTAGATGAATTCATGTTATTAGAAATAACGTTGGATGGAAGGAAAAAGCAATTCACAAGGTTGTAATAAATGAATATAATGGTATATTCACTACCCAAGCCTTTATTACATTTAATAAGATCGTCATGAATTGTCATGGACGAAATAAACTTTAGATTATATGATATGAAGCAATAACATTGTGTTGATTGTTCATATATGATAATCACATTTATCGTTTGAGTTTCATAAACTCGGTTTTGTGCTTTGTTATATCCAAATGGATTGTAGAGACAATTTTTGGACTCTATTAAAGTGGACTGGATTAACATAGTATTGGCCCCTAGTTTTTTATATGAGGTGACCTCTCCAAGCGAACTATTATAAACTAAGATTTAAGAAAGAATTGAATATCATATATTCTAAACATGAATATTTAAAGTCATCATGTAAATTTATACGATAAACGAACCATGCAAACTATTATAAATTAAGATTTAAGAAAGAATGAGAAAATAACTCCAGCACGGTGCCAGCCGGTCAGGTGGACTGGCTGCCGGCTACCCGACTGGCATTATAGTCACACTTGAAAACAATTGAATATACAGCGTGTCCCAGCCGGTCAAAGGGACCGGCTGCCGGCTACCCGGCTGGGACCAATTTCACTCGAGAAAATGAAGGCAAAATGGGATGTGTCTCAGCCGGTCGGCCGGCTGAGACCTATATAACACCAAAACTTTTACGTAACACAGATAATATACAGCCACTTCCCAGCCGGCCAGCTGACTGGCGGCCGGTCGGCCGGCTGGGATGTAATATGCACGAAAATCATCCTCTTCTTCCCAAACATCATACAACAAACATCAACTAACATCATCAATCATCAATTCCCTTTATCAATTATCAACTAACAACAACTATCATTAACAACACAATTCCTATGATTAATAATCCTATTCTAAATACGATTACTAACATAGAAAACACATTAAAACACGTAATGATATCGAGTAACCCTTCACCGTTACCTTTTTGCGTCTTCAATCCTCGTCTAGGTCCTCTTCTATCAAGTAGTATTCTTTGTCGAGGTCTTGGAGGTCACCACCTACAATTAGACAATAAAAGATGAATATAATTCACCTTTGAGAAAGACGGATAACTTGAAAAGCGAGAAAGACGGTAATTTTATTACCAATTCAGATAGAGGACGATGAGAGGGAAAGATTAAGACGAATTTTAGCAAAATTGAGCAAGTAATGAAGGAGTAGTGTCGATTATGAGTTTGAGCAAGTATGGAGTTTAGGGTCTTGGTGGTTACTTGGTGAAGAAGAAGGAGTAAGTGGAAATGAGGGAGTTAGGGTTTTGAGGGAGTATAAGGGAGTAAGTGGAAAAATATGGGAAAAAGCCCATAATCGCCTTAAGACGTAACTTACTCAGAATTTCGAGTAAAGTCCGAAAACGAACTCGGAAATTCTAAATTAGACACGGAAATTTTAATTCTAGACTAAAACTAAATTTCGCTGAAAAGTATCCGTATAATATTTTTCATATAAAAATAGGGTACATTTGCGGGTGTTACATTCTGGGCTTAAGATAAATATTAAGTAATATTATCGACCGAGAGTTCTAATGTAGAATCGATTAAAGAGTTAATCCACCGAATTATGTTAATGAGGGATGAATCGGCTTACCGTGCCCAAGTTGATATGAATTTGGATCTCGGAATCATTTATAATAGTTGGGTAGAGTCAGTATTTAAATGTTAAAACTTGTTTAAAAATGTTTACAAGTATATTTAAAATGATAAATGTTGACATTTTCTTTATGTCTAAAATTTGTAGTTAATATTGTATATTCGCAATGGCAAATGCTAATTCATCCATCACCACCTATGCTCCAACTCTCACGGATGTCTCATGGCTTCGATCTTTCATGGATCAATGCAAATTAAAAAAGAATGGCGCTAATTTTACCGATTGGGATATGCAACTCCGTTTGGCCGCGGAGGGTGATGAAAAGCTTCGTTATCCTACCGAAGCCTCTCTCGAAACACCTAATGAAAGGTCAACCGTCGGCGCAAGGCGAGTCTATGATGCTTACCATAAATAGTCTGCCACAATCAAAATTGTTTTGATTTTATCGATGGAGGCCGAACTTCAAGGGAGTGCCATAAGATGAGCACGGCCTATGAGATCTATGCCAAGCTTGTGACCATGTTTTTCACAAGCTCCTAGGATTATACAATATTAGACGGCTTCCGCGTTATTCGACATGAACCTACAAGAGAGGAAATAAGTTAGCCCTCATGTACTCAAATTGATTGAGCATGTTGAGACTTTCAAAATGCAAGGGGTTGACATTCCCGAACAACTAGTTATTGATTGAGTACTTCATTCCTTGGGGAAAATCAAGGCTTATGTACAGTTTAGGGTAAACTACAATATGCAAAACATGAAAACCTCTCTTCATGAATTGCACAAGATGCTTGTGCAAACTGAGAGAGACATGGGGCTAAATTTTAGCACCTCCAAGGATGTACTCCATATTAATAACAAGAGTAAGGGGAAGTTCAAGAAAGGTGGTAGTAAAGGGAAGAAACCCTCCACCTTCAAGGGAAAGGGTAAAGCTATTGAGAATAGCTCTCCCATGCCCAAGAAGGGTGCCTCCAATGAGGAAAAATGTCACTATTGTAATGGCGTAAGGCATTGGAAGAGGAATTGCTCTAAGTATCTTGGAGATCTTAAAACTGGAAAGATTGTTCCAGTAGGTAAATATTTATCCCCATCGTTTATGTTATGATCTCAACTTTGGTATATAGATACGAGTTGTGATTCTTATCCTATTTAATTGTAATTAGGGCATCCTAGCAAGGATAAAGGCAAGAACAAGCAAGCCTAAGAAAGCTCTTCAAGGGAAGCTAAGGTAGCTACCCATGATTGAAGACCTATGGAAACTTGGTCTCATTTTGAATTGTCTAAATTTTGGGATGTATTTTTGAGACATTATTTTTAGAACTTTTATAATTTCTTTGTTTGACATAGAAATTTGTTTAATTCCTTTTATTGACATTGGTTGTAATTGGATTTAGTGACTTGGTTTTCAACCCAAGTCACTGGGTTTGTTGAAACTTTTTAGTTCAAAAAACTTGTCATCATACTCTACTTGTACTAATAACCTAAATTGTATCGACTCAAATTGATCATATTAGTATTATGATGATTGGATCATTATAATAGAAGACTAAGAATTCGATTCTCACTTTGAAAGATCAATTGCTAAGTCAAAATTGAGTTATTGAACTCAAAGTAGGGAGTCTACCAAACCAATTGGCCACACCACTTATAAAGATTGTAATTGACATGAATATGAATACACCTCTTTAGCTTATATAACTAGTCTATCTCGCAGCTAAGATTCGATGTCCTTACAATGAAGTCTTTAGTAGATCACTTAAGGTCATGTTGTGATACTTCTACCTCCCTCACAAGTATGAGTACAAAATTGTTTGTGGCTCATAAGGCTATCTTTAAAGAAAATAGCTGTATTTTTCTAAAGATAGAGTGGGAGAAAATAAGCCACAACGAAAAAACTAGTGAGGAAACCAAAAGAAAATGTTCTTAGGTTAGACTCAAGACTAGTGAGGAGACCAAAAGAAAGCGTTCTTAGGTGAATCCTTATACTAGTGACGAGACCAAAAGAAAATGTTCTTGATATAATAAGATTATGATCTATGAAGTGGAAGTATCTAGAAATTTTATATTTTGTTTTTTCTAAAGAGACTTATGAAACTATGTGGAATCTATGCAAAGGTATGATATATTTGCAGTTGTCCAATAAATCATTCCATAGACATGAAGATGTTTTATTTGGAAGTTTCCAATAATACATGAAAATGTTTGCAAAAGCTAAGTTAATGCGTAACTATGCTTAGATCCAAATCATCAGTAAAATACCTCATAGTAGGTTACAAGACCACATGTCCAAACAGGGATTTGGACTAGGATGTGTACATGACACAAGCCTATGGTATCGTCCAAGAGGTTATGATGATCTTTTTTATTATGAGATATAAGAAGAGTTTCACTCGAATTGTCGAAAAGTCATGTATAGACATGAAATTCAGTGGGAGTTAAAGTCATGTATAGACATGAAGTTAAGTGGGAGTTTAAGCTATCATGTAAAGACATGAAGTTCAGTGGGAGAAATTTTTTTCCACGTGAATGACGTATCACTCATTGTGAGTGACGTATTCGTGTTACCTTTTTGAATAGAATGGTTGGATTTTAATGCTGAATGAGAGAGGGCAACATGTATACTAAAATCAAAATCTATTGTGGAATAGAAGATTTTAGTTTGGCATTTAGAAAAGTGTCTTATATCGATAAGATCCTTTATCTATTTCATCAAGTTAAATAGCTTATTCATATTGCTGAAAGTGGGATCACTATGAAAAGGTCATAGTCATCCACTGAACCTAAGAGGTTTTTATCACATGAGTACTAATGTTTCCGATATTAGGCCAATCATGTATGCCATTACATGCACGTACAAACCCATAAGGTTTTCAAGGATAACTAGCTAGGGATTCATTCTTGTGTTTGGTAGAGAAAATTTGGATATGTGGTAATGGTTACACAAACCCAAATTTCCAAACTTATTAGGATTTATCGAAATCCTAGGTGTACTTTTGTTATACAAAAAGCGAATAACTAAAAGGATGATTGAAGAGTCGATCGTTAGAAATTCTACAAATAAAGACCTAGTACATTATGATGAGGATAAGGTAGCTTATAAGGAGCTAATGGTAGATCCTTTCGCCTAAATAACTGTCACTTATCATGATATCGAGTGGGAGCATCTTTCAAGTTAAAGAGCCCAACACTAGATACAGATCTAGACATGTACGTAGTTGAATTAATATTATTAGGAATAATGTTAAATGGAAGGAAAAAGTAATTCACAAGGTTGGAATAAATGAATACATGGTATATTTACTACCCAAGCCTTTATTGCATTTAAATAAGATCACCATGAAGGGTCATGGATGAAATAAACGTTGGATTATATGATATGAAGCAATAACATGGTGTTGGTTGTTCAGATATGATAATCACATTTATCGTTTGAGTTTCGAAAACACATTTTACGCTTAGTTATATCCAAATAGGTTGTACTGACAACTTTGAACCCTATTAAGGTGAACTGGATTAACGTAAGCATTGGCCCATAGTCACTTATATGAGGTGACGTCTCCAATTGACTAGAGTGTGATGCGATTGATGACAAGTTCAAGTACCATAGGGTCATAAGGGATGACCAATTGATCACATAGACATACTATATGGGACACTCTATCGGGCAGTGACCGCTTATAGAGTTCTGGCAATTCATATTGCCTGGTCGTGGCGAGAGCTACTATAGTATTATTTTTGAGTCAATTCTTAAGACTAAAGATTGTTCGCCTAAGGTGGCACAGTTTCAGAGTGACTTTGATTTATGCTCTATGACCTTCGTAACTGGGGTTAAATGGGCATCTTTTGGGTCTTGATGAGTTGTGGTTATTCGAAGCAAATAGTGCGATATAAATTGTTCATCCCTTGTCAGGGTCATTTAAAATCTCAAGGCCACTCGAGGAGTAGTAAGCTGGAAATGCGTGGCCACGCTCGGAAAGTATCTATGGTAGATAATTCCGGTCAGACACTTACTCTCCAGATCGAGGAAACTACTCTTGATATGATCGAATGCAAGTACGACCTGCAAGACACCTTGCATGGAGTGGGAGATAGTAATAGGACAAGAGAATTGGTGACGCACACTTGTCTCTCGGACAAGTGGGAGATTGTTGGAGTAAGCGTCCTCAACAATAGTGCGATCACATAATTAAATCTTAATAATAAGAATACAAAGGGATAATTTTATTATATAGTCAACTAATCAACATTAATCGGTAAAGATTGAGTAACTAGAGTTTGACGTTACTGTCGTTTGACGGTGGTGATAAGTTGATCCCTTAAGGTCATACCTATATGACAAATCTCTTAATTGATAAATTAATTAGTCGTATTAAAATAGGAGTTGATTAATTCCTTAATACTGAATAATTTTTGTGAGTGAGAATTCATATCTCATTGTAATTTGATTAAATAAGATTTGATTTAGCAATTAAAATGTTTAATTGCTAAAATATGTTTATTGTTTATGAAACAATTGAATCAAGAATAATAGATTAATTATAATTACATATGTTGTGAATTATATTAATATGATCCATTTTATGTGATTATGAATCACCAAGTTAATTTATTGTATGTGATTTATTTTTAATGAATGATGATATTTAAAAGGTTAAATATGCATTATATTGACATAAGGCTTGGAATATGTCACATATCACTTCATAATACAATTGACAATTGACAAACTTAAAATGGACCTATTTTTAATATGGAAGCCGAAAATTATATGGCTAGTAAGCCTTAGTGGGTGTTTATTTTATTGTAAAATAAACAAAATGATTATGGCTAATTATCCTAGACTTAAGACTACAATTTTGATAAGAATAAAATGGGAAAGATGGATTTGCTCCCATTGGCTCCTCTTGGAGCTCCCTTGCACGACACACATTGGTGCTTAAAGGGATTGATTTTCTCATTTTTATATCACCTCATGTCATATTCTTGCATGCATACTTTCTACACACATCTCTCTAAGTTGAGAACTCCATATAATTCTTCATTCTAATGTACTCATAAATCATTACTACTAGTAGTAGTAATATTTTGATATTAAACAAGTTTAAGAGAACTAATATTTATCTCTAGATTAGATAATATTCGTTTTTAAGGGATTGTCAAGGTACAAATCCTTGAGGAGAGTTTCTAGTTTGGAACTTGGAGATCTTCCTTCTTATTACTAGCTCAAAACAATATTTAAAAGGAGTTTAAATATTGTGCGAATTTCATACATATTCAATGTAAGGAAAAGTTACTTCTTATCTTTATGTTATTTTTTTATGCATGCATAAGATCCACATAGTTTAAGAGTAAACTATTCATAAAATGATATTAGAAATGTCTAATATAGAGTTTCAGAAACTTGCATATGCAAGACAAGACGACTCCAGACTCTAATCCTCCCGATAGGACTACGATAATAATACGATCGTAGTCCAAATCTGGTCAGACTCTCGGCACAAGGCGTGTACCCGATTTAACATGTGGTTGGGCATGCACACATCCAAGACTCGGTCCACATTATTGAAGTCGAGTACCCCAAATCAGGCAGAGCGTCCAGCGGCACAGGCGGAAAGAGAATAAGTATACCAGTGTCGGTAGGGCGGCCAACGAGAAGGTTGTCACAATAACGAGTACTCATGCTGCGGCAGGGGGGCCAACGGATATGAGGCATCGAGTAAAAGGTCAAGCAAGTACGCTACATGAAAATAACACCACCTCGCAAGGATAAAACATTTTACGACCGGGTCAACCTACTCATTGCGTTCGCCTCCCAATAACGTCATCATATCCCCACTAACACATGCATTAACATCAAGGGTGTACCATTAACGCTGCGATAGTAAGTCTAACGAGTATAAGGGTAAAACTAGGAAATGAGAGTTTAATAACATCTAAGGGACACGACTCAACCGACTATTCAAGACATACCTGACTCAAGTAGGGGAATATGTAAAACCATCACTAAGCATGTGAGATAGGCGTGAGATAAATTTATCAATGATAAACAAGAGTCAATATTTGTTACATAAGCATTAGACCAAGTTTAAGAAGTATTATCAATAAGAAACATAAAGCCTATCTCAAAACAACATGTTTGGAAATCATCTAAAACAAGGGCAACTTTAACCGGTCATAACTTGAGTTATATACATGATAATGCAATAATTTTAAGTGGAGGCGATAGCTTATCCTCTTATGGTTTTAGCGGTAGGTCACACACCCAAAACAAGTAAGAAACAAGGGAGATATGGTTATTTTACAAAACAGGGGTCAATGTAGGAAACTTTCACCCGCCCGGGTCAGATTGGACCCTCCCAGGTGGATATGAATCCGCTCGGGTTGAGAGTATTCTGCTGGGGTTCAAGGCTCAAACCCGCCCGGGTTGGACTTGACCCGCCGGGGTTTATCTCAAATCGTCAAGGGTTCAAGCTTAAATTCACCCAATTTCATTATTATAACTCCAATGCAACTTGATAATTCATGTTAAAACGCATACAAACACACTAAAGTCAACAAACTTAATCACACAAGTCTCAAAGATAATCCTTCATTCATACTTAGTGCTTTTAATGGCAAACACAACATTAAGAATTCATCTTTTCCATACAAAAGACTAGATCTCAACTTGATACCACACAAATCATCATTTAAAACATCATCAACAAATTTAATCCAACAAATCTCATCAAACATCATTCATAAGTCCTAATGTGAGTATTAAAACATCCAACATAACTATTAAAGGACTAATTAGACAAACATTAGTGTCTTTAACACATATTTACATGAGAAGAAGGAAATTTAGCATACAAACTACCAACTTCCACCAATTTAAGACAAGTGAATCATAACTCAACAATACAACATATAAGAACAAGAATTCATAACACTAACTAACAAAGAACGTATCTTTATTATAATTACTATCCTAAAATACATAAAAATGTGATATCGAGTAACCCGTCCACATTACCTCATTTAGCGCTCCAAATAAGCTATCCTCAAGCAAACTAATGAGACCAACGGTTTTCTTTTACCCAAATCTTCAAAATCCACCTTTTGTCAACAAATAACGTGATAAGAACTCAAACCGAATCTGGAAAATTGGTTTTAAAAGAAAGTTAAAAGATTCAATTTTTTTTATTATGTAGAAATAAGGAGGACGGTGAGAGGATTCCGAAAGACTAAATAGAATTAAATGCCGTTAAGAAACGAAAAAGTTACGCCCGTCTTAAGATTAGATCTAAAATATGGGTTTTAAGAAAAGTTGTAAAAAGATGAGATTTTAAGATATGAAAAGGAAGAGGAGGATAAGAAAAGAAGAATGATGTAGAAATCGTGAAGTTTCGTTGAAAGACGAAGAAATGACATCCGTCTTAAGATTTTGAGTTATGGAGGTTTAATGGAGTTTTTGGTGTTGAGGGAGAAGGAGACGAATTCTAAAAAATAAGAAGGGAGGTGTAGATTTGTGGCGGGTTTGTTTTGAGAAAGTGGGTGTTAATAGGCCCAATATTCAAGGCGGGGTTTTACCCACTCGTATTTTCGAGTAGAGTTCGATTATGGGCTCATAACGGACTGAAATGCGACGGTTTTTACCCATCTAAACTAAATTCAATTTAACATTAATTTAGAGCTACGAAATCATAAATTATCGATTTAAAATATTTTAACTAATAACAATAAAAGATAATTTTATAAAATTAACGACTTTAGTAAATACTCATTATTATAAAATCGGGGGTGTTATAGTTAAAGGCTTGCCTAAAATCAAGTTTGATCAATAGAAAATGTGTGACACTTGTGGTCGATGTAAGCATGTGAGACCATCTTTCAAACCTAAAAGAGTAGTAAGCACAAATCATGCCCTAAAACTTGTGCATATGGATCTTTCTTGCCCAATGAAAGTAAGAAGTAGATGCGGATCCATGTGCGTTTTTGTTCTAGTTGATACTTACTCGAGGTATGTTTCGCCTATATTCGTGCACTCTAAAGACGAGACTTTCGATGAGTTTGCTTGCCTTATGAAACTCGTCCCAAACAAATTTAAGTCCAATCTTGTTTCAATTCGTACGGATTATGGCACCCTACGAGTGATGAGACAATTTTTATAAGTTATTCAGATCATAGTAAGGCTTATAAAGTTTTTAACAAAGGAACGTTATGTATCGAAGAAAGTGCTCATGTTATATTTGATGAAAATGATTATGTTGATAAGCCTATACATGATGATGAGGAAGATGAAAATGAACATGAATTTCAACTATCTAAGGACGGTCCTCCAGAAGTGGATGAAGAAGAAAAGGAGATCGAAGGCACAACTGATGAGTTTGATATTACTTCAAATGACAAAGGAAAGAGAGCTGAAGTTATAGTGGATGATACTTTAACTTCCTCTCAAAACAAGGGATTGAGTGCCAAAACTATAGATGATAAAGCTAAAACCTTGAATTCAAATCAGAGTACTGAATCCAGAGGTATACATGATTCACCTATAACCTTAGGATTGAATCAGGGGGAACAATCCTTGATCCCGAAACATTTGAAGCTTCTACCTCAAACTCAAATGAAGAAGTGCACGGGACTTCTAAGAAGTGGTAATATAAAGATTCTCATCCAATGGATTCAGTCATTGGTAGCTTAAGAAAGATTGTTCAAACACGAAGATCGTTGAACAACTTTTACTCCTTTTATTCCTTCCTCTCTACCATTGAACCAAAGAACATCAAGGAATCCCTTACTGAACCATACTGGATCGTTGCCATGCAAGAATTGGAACAATTTGAGAGGAACAAATTTAGGCACTTAGTTTCTAGACCAAAGGAATAATTAGTCATTGGTACTAGATGTGTAACACCCGAAATCTTAGCAATTACGATTAATAATATATATTATTATTAGTTAGTTTAATTTTTCCTTTATAATTGGATTTAGATAGTTGGGTAATTTCCGTGTCTAATCTGTTAAATGCGAGTCCATATTTGGACTCTACTCGGAATTTCATGTGGGTTAGACCTTATGTTGCATGTTGGGCCAATGAATCTCTTCAACCCACCCAAATGACTTGACCCATATTTATATTTTTCCACTCAAACTTTCAGCATACTATTCACCCCCTTACTCCTCTCAAAACATTAAACCCTAACCTCCCTCTCCATTGTTGAACTCTAAAACCTTTCTACACAAATCCTAACATATATCACTCAAATTCGTTGATTCTTAGCTTATTCTCTTTCTTTTTTTTCTTCTCTTTCTAGTAAGGTAATAAAATTTTTATCTTGCTCACTTTCATTTCTCCATCTTTTTCCGAGATGAAATTGTTCATCTTTTATGTCGAATTTTGTAGGAGGAGACCTTCAAGATCCCGACAAAGACTATTGAAGACGCAAAAATGAAACGGTGAAAAGTTACTCGATATCACTATACGTGTTTTACATGTTAGTGTAGTTTTTATCTTGAAAACATGAGTTCATTGTGTTAGTTTCTTATGGATATGTGATAAATGCTCATTTATAAGTTTAATCCATCTCATATGCTTATTTTATGTTAATCTTATGCTAAGTTCATTTATGTTGTTGGGTTCATCTACTTATCATTGTAAAACTTGTGTTGGATGAAAAATGTTGTCTTATGTTGTCTTAAATGACACTATGAAATCATTGATTATGATTAGAATGCATTTAATGTGGCTTGCTGATGATAAATGATGATGGGAATAAATCAAAAGAATTGAAGTAATTGTTGTTGTTGTGTGTTGATTTCGTGCGTGTTGCCCCAGCTGGCCTACTGCTCGCGCCCCCTCCAACCGGATGAGAGCCCCTCTATTGAAATTGGTTAAGTTTTGGTGGATTCTGGGTGATGTGTGTCCCAGCCGGCCTACCGGCCGCCGCTCCCCCAACCGACTGGGGACACCCTGTATATTTATGTTGTTGTTTGTTAATGTTTGTTGGTTTACGTGCCCCAGCCGGCCACCCGACTGCCGCTCCACCGGCTAGGAACCCTTCCTCTTTCTTTCCTTTTGGATTTTCGACATTGCCTGTGACCCCCAGCCGGGTAGCCAGCCGCCGGTCACACCCACTGGCCGGGAGTCCCTGTAATTTGTTTTTGTTGTTTGATGTTGAAGTTGTGCCCAACCGGGTAGCCGGCTGCCGGCCCCCCTGACCGGCTGGGACCCCCACGTGTCCCATTTCAATTTTTTCTTCCACTTGTCTTCACATGTAATAGTTGTATGGTTTGTTTATCTTATAGACTTACATAATGACATTAAATATTTATGTTTACAATATATAATATCTCACATGTTTGCATCACATGTTTTGTGACGGGTTTTAATATATTTCCCCTTTGAGTCGGTTTTGACTTAAGTCTTTGACTAAGTCCTACTCATTGATTGTTTTGAACTCTCATTTCCCGGCTACAGCCTCATACTCGTTAGAATTGATTGTCGGAGTCAATGGGGTTTATCCTTGATGCTTGTATGCATTTGTTAATGGGGATATGACGACGTTGTTGGGAGGTGAACGCATGGCGTTGATCGACCCGACCGTCAAATGTTTTATCCTTGCGAGGTGATGGCATTGCATGTAGTGTACTTGCTTGTTTATTCGTGCGGGTTTAGCCGGAGGATGATGCTTGTACTCTCTCCGCATCTTTCGAGCATGTTTAGCCGAATATGAGGTACTCTCTTCCGTGTGGGTTTAGCTTATAAAAATGGAGATGCGAGGGTTATTGCATGTCGAATCGGGAGGGTTTATCTCGAGAGTCTGACCAGGTTTAAACTAGGACTTCCGTATTGTTGTCGTCCTCCCGAGAGGGTAAAATTCTTGAGTATACGACACGTTTATCGTATACGGTTTAGGGAAACGTTGATCCTGTGGACAAGTTCGTCTTATTTTGCATAGTACAAATGATAGTGCGTGATAAGTGAATATTTGTATGGTTTTAACCCCCAATTTAGCTCGGTTTTGTATGTCATTTATGCTTCGTTAAGCCACTTTATGAGCTAATATTGTCTTCTAGGCGAATTCCTGTGTTCTAACCTGTTTTGTAGGGAAAGTGACGTTTCTACACCCTTTTTCTATATTCCCGAGCATTTGCCTAGAACCCGACGATTTGAAGAAGCAAGCTTGACCAAGTGAAAGGCATTTCAATAAGGTTCACTAATTCGAAAGAGAGAAGAAGCAAGGACGGTTTCGTAGTTGTCGGAAGACCAATCAATTAGACGGGAGAATTCATCGCTTTACATCATACCGTATCAACAAACCCGATTGTATAAGTCAAGGGGGATGTTGGAAGTCAAGTCAAGCAAAGGAAGATGAAGCGTTAGTCAAGAGCTTCCAGAAGACAACTTACCCGATCGGGTAAGTGTGTACCCGATCGGGGATGTGTGCTGATCCAAGCATTGCGGCTCCTTCTTCCTAAATTTGTCCTATGTGTTTAATGTCCGACCTCTTCTCCACGAAACCCTAATACTATACTCTAGCCCCTCATATCATATCATCTATCTCTACACACAACATCTCTTCTCTTCTTACATTTCTCTTTAGTTTAGTTCTTCTTCTTTCTTAGTTTAGTTTAGTTTAGTTCTAAGTTCTCTTCAATTGTAGTTGTTCTAGTTGTAATTGGAATTCAAGTTTCCGGGTTTGCATTTCCTATTCAAGTTCTTATTCTATTTCAATCTTTGCTCATCCTTTTCGGTAATCTTTATTCTCGTCTTTACATTATAGTTTCATTTTCTTTTAGTATTTCCTTTATCATGTTTATCATTCTTAGTTTTATAATCTTAGTTTCCTTTTCATTGTTAATCATGCATAAGTAGTCACCCTTCTAGGGTGTAGGATAGCCATGTTAGATTAATTAAAAGATGATAATTGGATAAAAGAAATTGTGCCTTTAAAACGTTGTGTCTATGCATGTTTGGATTGTAACGATAGTTATCGATTTTTGGCCAAAATTCATTTGACTAGTATGGAATTCTTTTCCAAGGTAGACATACGAGAATTGAATAGACAAAGCATGACATGGTAGATTAAGACCTAGTAAATCGCACAAAAAGCCTGCTAGACCATCTGATCTATGATTGTAATGAACACATCATTCTTACGAACTCACAATGAATTATTTGCATATCCTAAATCCAATTTCATCAATATGTTAATCTACATGTGTGAACCTACTTCTCTAGATTCTTTTCTTTATTGCATTGTTATTATTTAGTGATTAGTGACAACCATTTGCCAATCGTCCAAGGTAGAGTTCTAACCACATCTATTCACAAGTATCTCCCGTCTCCCCGAGATCGACCCCTTACTTCCCTAATTACATTAATTTGTTGTTAGCCTAGTCTGGGTTATTTTATCTTTGATTAGGGTACGCGACAACCCCGATCAAATTTTGGCGCCGTTGCCGGGGAGCACGGTTTTGTTTATTTGTGATTAGTAGAGTTTTACCTTGTCTTTTTCTTTTTTCTTTTTTTTCTTTTGCCTCGAGGAACACTTGTTCCTTGAGATTTTTCTCACCTTTTCGTTGTAGTATAGTGACTCTTTTCAGGTAATAGGAATATTTTCTTTCAAAGGGTTTGCTTTATTTTCTCTCAATGACTATCTATTTCCAACCACCACAATGTGAGAATGAGCCTTTCCATGAATACCTCGACCGATTTTATAGCTATTTTAGACATATTATCTCTCTTGGGTATACCCTTGATGAGACCTATATGAGGAATGTCGTGATTCATGGAATGCTCATTAAGTGTCGTAGCCTGGCTATGCAATTGAGTGGTGGAAGTTTTTATCAGAAGAGAGGAAAGAAACTTTGGATTTTCTTGGACTTTATGGCAACCAAATCTCAGGATGAAACGCACCGGCGGTTGAGAATCCAAGAGAAAATCAATGAAATCAGGGCTCAACTTCAAATACTCAAAGGGCAAAAGGAAGAACCCACGTTTACAAAATGTAAGCCAATCAATTTTCCTTATGCTTTTTCACCCCCTTACTTCCCTAATTACATTAATTTGTTGTTAGCCTAGTCTTGGTTGATTGGATGCCTCGAATGAACTATATGATGAGTCCCTAACCTTCTCAAGCACATGTCGCTAACGGTGACATGTAAGCCCTTAGTGTATATGTGGTTGCCAAGGGGAGTCTTCCTCGAGTTAGTATTGATGATGATGATATAACGAATGTTTCATATGTTTAATTAATGTTATTATGAAATGCCTACTTATACTTCACATGATATGATTGTATGCATGATGTTATATGCTTATGTATTTGCTTATATACGTTTTGATGTGATATGGCTGGGAGAACCCGGAGTTACTCCCCACTGATTGTGGCATTCATGTTAATGAATGAATATGTTGCTTGCAGGATTGATATCATTCTTTTGGGGTTCATGAGTGGGCTAGCGGGCTTCTAGTAGACGATTGTACCTTATCGCTTATTTTAGTTATTTTAGACTCACTAGACTTTGTTTAAGGGACTTTAGTCTCCCGTTTGTATTTATTTTAGTTTGTTGACGATTCTTCGCATTTGCATGTAAAAGTTTGAAGAACTCAGTATTTTGCGCACTTATATTGCATGATTGCTTGATTTATTTCCGCGTTTTTCTAGGATTGTCACAGTTGGTATCAGATCCTATGACGCTCCCGACGCACACATGTGAACCCTAAACTTAAATTATAACTTGACCATAGAATAATGAATGAGAGATGGGTAGAAATTCAGGACTTTACTTGGTAGTCTCTATGATTGTGCTAAGTGTTAGGACTAACCTTTCTTTGTTTTTGTGTCTTATAAAGATGGTTAGACCTCGACTTGTGGAAAATGTCATATTAGAAACTCTCACTCAAGTCCTTAGGAATCAACAAGACGCGGCCCATGCTCATGCCAACCAATCCCTTCCTCCTCGAGATGACCATCACCAAGGAGGCTATGCTTGGGTGGCTAGCCAAATCGCTAGAAGTAAGACCAAGCCTTATGGTGGAGAACCGGATCCTACCTAACTCTCGGAATGGTTCCGTGAAATGGAGAAGCTGTTCGACTTGTACGAAGTGCAAGAAGTGGACAAAGTAAGGATTGCTAAGCACTTTCTTGTGAGAGAGGCCGACAATTGGTGATCTATTACTAGTCCCATGACAACTCAAGAAGTGAACATTGGTTGGGAACGTTTCAAGACGATAGTGGAGGACCGATTTTATCCAAAGGAGCTTAAGCAACAAAGGCTCAAATATTTCATTGATTTCAAACAAGGTGATATGACGGTCCAAAATTTCACTACTCAATTCAACAAGATAGCCCACTTTGCTCCTAGGCTCATCAAGAATGATGAAGATCGTGCTTTCTATTACCGCAACAAGTTAAGTTTCTTGCTCCAAAGTAATGTGAGGAGAAGCTCTACATCGTTTGGTGAGGTTTATGATGATGCTTTGTGGGCAGAGAATTCAATGAAAGCTATCCGAGAAGAAACCAAGACAAGAAATCTTCCATCTTCTTTCACTCCTAGACTCAATTTCTATGGCAAGAGGCCATTCACTCCTTCATCCTCTACCTCGTTTGCCAAAAAAAGGAGGTTCAATGCCCCTTCCAATGCCAATGCTAGGGCTCTTTCCCTTTTCAATCCTCGAGATACTACTCAAGTGGCTCCTCACACCAATGCCCCGCCAAATACTCAAGCTCAATGTTGCCTATGAAACTATTCTAAGAAGCCCTATCACCCGGAGTTGCTTGCCACAATCGACCACTGATTGTGGCATTCATGTTTATGAATGGATAGGTTGCTTGCATGATTGCTATCTTTCTTTTGGGGTTCATGAGTGAGCTAGAGGGCATCTAGTAGACGATTGGAACTTATCACTTATTTTAGCTATTCTAGACTAACTAGACTTTGTTTGAGGGACTTTAGTCTCCCGTTTGTATTTAACACTTTGGATATTAGTTTGTTGACGATTCCTCGCATTTGCATGTAAAAGTTTTAAAAACTCAGTATTTTCCGTCTTATATTGCATGATTGGTTGTTTTATTTCCTCGTTATTCAAGGGTTGTCACAAGATGGGTGTTCCGAAACAAGGTGGATGATACAAGAGATATTGTGCGAAACAAAGCGAGATTTGTTGTTCAAGGATAGAATCAACAAGATGGTATGTGTTCAATTACTTTGGTCTAAGCAACAATTGTCAGATTATGGTGTAAATGTTGGGTGTATATCTATTTTATGTGATAATACGAGTTCTATTTTTATTTCCAAGAATCCCGCGGAACACTCGCGCACTAAACACATAGAGATTAGGCGCCATTTTCTAAAAGACCAAATAGAAAAAGGGGAACATAACACTTGAATTTTGTAATACGGAGAAACAATGGGCTGATATTTTAACTAAAGCATTGGTTAAAGAACGTTTTGAGACTTTGTGGTTGGAAATTGGTTGAATCGGTGTTATCTAAACTTGTCATTCAATTTTCTAACCATTATGATTGACTAGATTCAGACGAAATTGTAGGATTGTGTCCCTATTTTCAGCTAGAAGAATTTTTACGTCTAAATTTCATGTTATATTTCAAGTATATTTTAGTTTGTCAAGTATTTATTTTATGAGTGAATATATGAACCGAGTTACCAATTCATTTCCTACCAAATCCATCTAATCTAAATATTTCCTAATCCTAGCCTCTACTATATTTACCCTAGATTCTTGTAACAAAAAAAAACTCACTTCTTCACTTTTTTACCGCCGACCTACTTACCTAAACCCCAAAAGTCAAAAACTTAAAACTCCTTACATATATCCCACTTCCCTCCCATCACCATAATTACTCCCTCTCTCCTAAAACGTCTCAAACACTCAACCCTTACAACTTTCATATCAACCATCAAAACAATGGCAACAAAACCACCAACATGTGTCACCACTCCCTCCACCCGATCAAACTCTCACTCGCCTAACCCACCTCTATCCACCACTACACCCGTCGTTCCCTCTTCAACCCTAACCAACCCAAAACCCACTAACCCCGATTTTGACCGAGAAGAACAGAGTACGGTGGGAGAGCGCCGAAAACTTAGGAAGGCTAAATAGAAGGCGGTTGAGGAAGAACCTCCGGTCGAGGAGGAAAAGGAGGTGGTGACCCGCGACAGAATTAAGAGGACTATATTTCTAGAATAACTGGACCAGACCACGGGCCAAGGGCTCGACAAACTCTGCCTCACTACACTACTACAAATACAGGCAATAACAACGCCCCATCAACAACGCATACTCATGAAAATAAAGAAAAACCGTTGTGGAATGGATAATTATTTTTCCGCGGAATTTTATTAAACCTAATAACAACGGTGGTAGTTTTTCGAACGTTGTTATTAGTTTTAACAACGGCGTGAACTAAAATAACCGTTGTAAATAAATTTACTAATAACAACAGTTTATTCTATATCCGTTGTTATTAATTTAGCGCGAAATAATGAAAAGTAATAACAACGGGTATGAAAAACCCATTGTTATAATGTGTTATTAATTTGGCGCATTATTTGGCTTAAATTAATAACAACGGATATGATTTTGTTGTACGTTGTTGTTAGTTGTAACAACGGATATAACTTTTTTAACCGTTGTAAATAAGGAACCTAATAACAACTGTGACTATGAATAATAACCGTTGTCAATACTTTTAATAAAGATGAAAAAAACACACAACACTAATAATACTGTACTGCAACACAAAAACACAAACACAAAGCGATCATACTGCAACTCAAAACCACAAACACTACGACATACTCCCTGATCGTCTGTCTGTCATCATCTCCGTCACTGTTGTCAGCGTCTGCTATTTCTTATTAATCAGGTATTATTTTTATTAACTATTTCTTATTAAGATTTTCTAGCTAGATTGTTCAATTCTAATTATTGTGGATTTCCTGAATGTCGTTTATTATTGAATTTGTGAATTAGTTGGCTTATAATTTTGCTGAATTGTTCAATTCTAATAATTTTGCTTTATTGATTTCCTGAATTTCGTTTATTTGTGAATTAGTTGCCTTATATATATTGCATTTTCTAAATTAATTGGCTTATTATTGAAATAGTTTTAATTAGTTGGATTTTCTGAATTAGTTGGCTTACTATATATATTACGAATGTAGATAAATGACTCGAACTTGGATGAATGCTGCGAATATGAGTGACCCAAACTATAAGGATGGTTTAGCTGAATTTTATGAAGTCGTTGCGAACAATTTGAATGGTTCTTCTAGTATTCCATGCCCTTGTGAAAGCTGTGGTAATATTAGGTATATGGCTATTCCGGACGTTAAAATTCACCTAGAAAAGTATAGTTTTAGTCGATCCTATACCCGTTGGATTTTTCATGGGGAATCATTAGAGGAAGATAATAATTTTGACGAAGATGATCTTGAGGTATACGAAAGGATAACTGATGATCCCGAGTTTGCCGAGTATGTTGAGTTGGAAGCAGACGAGTTGAATGTTGGGTCTACAGATAATGAAGAAAAAGATGATGAATCAAATGCTTTTGAAGATGAAAACATTAATTTGGATGACCTTGACCACATGTATAAGAAGTTGTGTGAGTCTGAAGCGCCTCTATACCCTGGTTGTAAGTACACAAAGATGTCGGCTGTGGTGAAGTTGTATAATATCAAGGGGGCAAATGGGGTTAGTGACACGTGTTTCACTAGTTTATTAGCCTTGATAACCGACATGCTTCCAGATGGTAATGTTCTTCCCGTTAAGACATATGAGGCTAAAAAACTAATTAGAGGGGTGGGTATGAAATATGAGAAAATACATGCATGTCCAAATGAATGCGTATTGTATCGAAAATTATATCAAAACTTAACCAATTGTCCGGTTTGTTTTGAGTGGCGTTATAAGGATAAGGAAGGGATCCCGGCTAAGGTGTTATGGTATTTTCCCGTGATACCAAGATTCATAAGGATGTTTGCGAATAGCAATGATTCAAAAATGTTAACTTGGCATGAAACTGGAAGAATAAATGATGGGAAGCTAAGACACCCGGCAGATGGTATGCAATGGAAATCGTTCGACGCTAAGTATCCTGATTTCGGCATTGAACCTAGAAACTTACGTCTAGCGCTGTCCACTGATGGAATGAACCCACATGGAAACATGAGTACCAAACATAGTACTTGGCCAGTAGTGTTGGCAATATACAACTTACCTCCATATGTGTGCATGAAAAGAAAGTACTTGATGTTGTCGTTGTTAATTTCCGGCCCTAAACAACCTGGAAATAATATAGATGTCTATTTGGAACCTCTTTTAGATGATTTGCGACTTTTGTGGGATAGTGGGATAGAAGTATTTGATGCATATAGGAATGAAACTTTCAATTTGAGAGCGATGTTATTGTGTACAATAACCGACTATCCGGCTTATGGCGACCTTTCTGGGCATACGGTGCATGGGAAAGAGTCATGTCCATTGTGTGGGGAGGATATCGAGTCTGAATACTTGAAGTGTTCTCATAAGTATGTGTATTTGGGAAATAGGAGGGGCTTGGATCCTGACCATTGTTATCGCAAGCAGCAGAAAGCATTTAATGGACGTCAATAACATCGTCAACCTCCTAGAATTTTGAGTGGGCATGAAGTTTATCAGAAAGTAAAGCATATAGAGATAAAATATGGGAATAAGAACGGCTCTAAATTGTCTACTCGTGGGTATAAGAAAAGATCCATATTTTTTGATAAACTTCCATATTGGCCTGACCTGGAGGTCAGGCATTGCCTCGATTTCATGCACATTGAGAAAAATGTATGTGATCATATTATCAATACCCTCCTGAATGTTCCCGGTAAAACAAAGGATAACGCCGCAGCTAGGGAAGATATGCAAATGATGGGTATTAGGCTAGAGTTGGCACCACAGAAGAGAGGTAATGGTACCTTTTTACCGCCAGCAGCTTATACCCTTTCACGGAATGAGAAAAAAGAGTTTTGTGCATGCTTGAATGGAATTAAAGTGCCACATGGTTATTCGTCCAACATCAACAGCCTTGTGTCGATGCAAGATCTAAAACTCACCGGGTTAAAGTCACATGATTGCCACACTTTGATGCAACAATTACTATCCGTGGCTATTCGTTCCATTTTACCTGAAAAGGTACGATATGCTATTACCAAATTCTGTCTCTTCTTCCAGTCCATATGCGATAAAGTCATCGATTCCGATGATGCGGATTCATTGCAGGACCTCGTTGTCACCTCTCTTTGTCATTTTGAAATGTATTTTCCACCCTCTTTCTTCACTATCATGATTCACCTGACCACTCACTTGGTTAGGGAGATTTTGTACCTTGGGCCCGTGTACTTGAGATACCAGTATCCTTTCGAAAGATTGATGAAAGTCTACAAGGACTATACATCTAATCTGTATCGTCCAGAAGGTTGTATTGCTGAACGTGCTATATTAGACGAAGCTCTTGCATATTGTTACGCTCATCTCTCTCCTGAGGAGTTAATTGGCGTTCCAAAGAATCGTCATAGTGACTGGATGACCGGAAAAGGTATTAGGGGCCGGGTTGAAAAAATTGTGGCACGTGACATGTTACCTTTAGCACATACGTATGTGCTAAACAACGAAGATGAGGTGCAACCTTATATTCAACAACACAAAGATGAGCTCAAATACGATCACCCAAACAAGAGCGAGATGTGGATTGCAAACGAGCATAAGAAGACATTTGGAGAGTGGTTTAGGAAGGTTGTCTTGGAGTATAAGAATTTGTATGGTGATGACATCTCTCCTAGGTTACTACGTCTTGGGTTAGGTCCAAATGCCAGGGTCACTTTTTTCAGCGGTTTTGCTATTAATGGTTATACTTTTTACACCCGCGAGCAAGATGAGTTGAGCACAATGCAAAATAGTGGTGTGAGTTCTGAATTTGAGGCAATGCACTTTGCTACTTCAAAAGATAAAAACCCTATTGGGGGAAAATGCCTTTATTATGGTGTTATTCAAGAAATATTGGTATTAGATTACATTGATTTCACAATACCTCTGTTTCGATGTAACTGGGTTGATAACAACAACAATTGTGTTCGAAAGGATAAAATGGGATTTACGTTGGTAAATTTGGATAAGGTTGGCAATAATAAGGATGATCCTTTCATAATGGCATCCCAAGCTAAACAAGTGTTCTATATCACCGATCCTATGGATAAGAAGTGGTCTGTTGTACTATCTATAAGGAGTAGACGGGGTGCACCCGATAATGGTGGGGATAATGATCAGGATGTCGTGTTTGAGGGAATGGATCACGCTTCCACTGTATCTTATTTCG